>JBBBDQ010002134.1:2190000-2305000 GCA_037127315.1 Ascarosepion bandense | reverse complement strand
TATGGAGATGGAGAATGACGGAGGTCTTCCATTTTTAGATGTCTTTGTTCAGCGTAAGGGCGATGTTTTCGTCACATCTGTTTTTCGTAAACCGACCTTTACAGGTCTATATACGAATTGGAATTCGTTCGTCCCTAAATCCCGCAAAACTGGCCTAATAGAAACTTTGGTTCACCGTGCCCTGAATATTTGTTCTCCCGAATGCTTGGCTAGTGAATTGACACGCCTGCATGATATTTTTGAGGGGAACGGGTACCCTATTAATTTTGTGAAACGGGTCATTTCCCGTAAAATCAAACGGTTTAAAGAACCAAAAGTTGAAGGGCCAAGTCGCTGTCCTTTATATCTAAAATTACCTTGGCTTGGTAGACAGTGTCTTGCTGTTACTAATAAAGTTTCGGCTAATATTTCGTCGGGGTATTATTCAGTAAAATTGCGCGTTGTTTATAAAACAAGGCCCGTTTTTCCATCTTTTGTTAAGGATCGGTTGTCCTATTTTCGTAAAAATTCTGTTGTATACAAATTCAAATGCTGTTGCGATGCAGCATACATAGGACGAACCAATCTGAGATTGGAGACACGGGTAGCGCAGCATGTCCCCGCGAATTTACGTTTGGGTAATTCCAATAGTAATATAAGAACGACTCAGGCCGTGCTGGATTCAGCAATCGGCCAACACCTGTTGGACAATCCGGCTTGTGCCTCTTCTTATGAGGACAGTTGGTTTTCTGTCCTGCACAGTGCTCGTTCGTTACATCATCTGCGTATATTGGAGGCCATTTGCCTTAAAATCCAACAGCCGAGCCTGTGCAGGCAGAAAGAGCAATTCTTACGCTCTTTGCAACTACTGGTGAGTCTATGAGTGTAACCTTTTTTCTTTTTTATTTTCACTCTGTGGAATTCATATGTTTACACCCCCCTTACGTTTTAAATTTCTTCAATAAATTTATTTTTAAGCGTAATTCTATTCAGCTCCCAGTAGTGCAAAATTTTCCAATTTTCCATTCTGATTGTGTCCTCTTTCTTACCTATTCATAAACTTTGCCAACGTGACCCTTGACAAGTGTTGGCCGAAAGGTTCCTCGGGTTATATCACAATGACGTCCACACTCTTCAGATATATATATATATATATTAGTATATTAGATTGCTATGCCTGTTGTCCTCATTCTTATTGACATGTTTTCGACGTTTCGGACGTTTTACGCTCCGGCCTTCTTCAGGAGCTATGAAATATAAACCAAAACCTTTATAGCGATCACTGGGGTATATAATTCTCACTAAATGTGCGAATCCACTTCTGGTTGCCATGTAGTTATCTCCCTTTAACTCAACTTTCTAAGTTATTTGTTTATCACTGCTGTTACTTCCAGTGACATGGCCTAAAAATTGTGAGTTCAATACCAGGCTTTCTTTCTTTAAAACTTTCCTGTTCTTTCTTTATTTATTTCCTTTTGTCTGATTTTTTACTACATTATTAATTTATTTAATGTGCGTCGTGGTGCGGTGGATATCGGCTCGGAATGAGTAATCGGAGAGCCGAGTTCGAATTCCAGTTGAATTCTCTGCATTCATTTACGCGCGAATAACCTTGGGAAAGGTATTCATCATCATCACCATTCTGTGGCCTCGGCTGAGATAGAACTCACTACACCCTTCCAGTATTCCCTATTTGTCATAGCTCCTGTAAGGTCTTCCTTGGCGATAGATGTATCTCTATGTATTCTGTCTGGAAAGGTTAACTTACGAGATCGATTGTGAGATGATGGGTGCCACCATAATACAAACGATGAAACAATTTCATCTGTGGCACGTGTACAATGTCCAGCAAATTGGGCAGGTCTCTTTTGAACCTAGGTTGATACTTTTGTTAGGTCTCCATATATCATTTCTAGTGTTGGGTGGTTTCGCCATGAAAGATCAAGTACTCTTCTGAGAAAGGTATTAGTCCGTCTATTTCCTCCAGTTACCGTTTAAATAACAGAACAGATTGGGTTTTATAGCATTGGCTGATAACCAGTCTACCGCAGAAAGTAATGGCAAACTACTGCAGGAAGTAATGGCAACCTACTGCAGGAAAATCATCTGCCTGGTTACTTTCCAGACATGATTGCCTAATAGCGTATGGGACTTAACTGACTGAATTCTTTTTACATTCCCATTATGGCTTCTTCTTATTCTGTAACACTACCTTGAGTGGCTCTTGGGCTTTATACAGGGTGACAATCATTGTAAAATATTCCTACTCCGTCTTTTATCTAATTTTATAGGGTTTCCTTCTTTATTACTTCTTTTTACATATTTTCGATTCTTTGACCTTCCTTCAGTTTTTCCTTCTCCATTGTTATGTTGTTGTAGTTCTGTCCTTATATTCATGCTCTTCCGTCTGAATTTCATTTTTGTTTCCCGTTCTTTATTCTTCTTCGTACTCCATCACACACAATCTCTTTACTACCACGCACCACCAAATTCTTTTTCCGTCAATTATTTCTTTCTCTCTCCTGTTGCAAAAACTTTTATAGAAACTTTCTAGCTTCTTCACGAAATCGCCAGTCTGTCGTTTTGCGCCAACCGACGTAATCTCGCTCCAATCTCGCCCAAGATCTCGTACAGCAAATATAATTAAGAATGAACAAACGATACAGACTTTATGCAGCCTGGCGCCGATCAAACCAACCGAACTCAGAAGAAAGACACATTCCTTTTCTTTTTACAAAGGAGAAAAACATCAAAGTAGATAAAACTATGCCAGACTACAATAAAAAAGATATCAACCATTACCATTTATTTGTATTTATTTCCGAGAGAAGTAATTTTCAATATCTTGATACTATTTCGAATTATTGTTCTCATCTTGGTTGATAGAGATGTTATGATGGACACAAAGTTTCGACTAAGTATCATCTGGTCATCCTGTAATATAACAATCTGGCCCCACCCGAGGAAGTGATGCAAGCGATGGTGTTTCCCGTCGGTGGTGGGGTCGGCGAGCGGCGGGGCAGGTTTTTGTGAAATACATCCTGTCGAGGCCGGAGCGGATGTCGTTTGACCTTATTTCCGACAGCGGCGGAAATGACTGCGGAGGCAAACAGAACAGGTGTCTCTGGGAATTACGTGGGCGTTGCGTGGGCGAGGCAAAACCGGAAGGAAAGTCCCGGTTCTAGAAGACTATATAAAGACCTCGACACACGGATTCGCCAGCAGAGAACGGCCAGTGGAAGAAGAGAAACACCACAGGCAAAGACTACACTCCCGTCAACCCATTCTATGTGCCTCTCACCCTTCCGTTCTCTATTCCACACGGTTCGTCGTCATTAATAAAAATATAACCTTATATTTTTATATATGCGTGTTTGTTGTTTTGTCGTCGTACGGCGATATATAACAATCCTCAGATGTCTATAGATTGGCTAATATGGATTATCTCTTGAGTATTCTGATATATCTTGTGATAATCAGTTATTTTTTTTTTTGTTAGATTTGGTGCATTAGTAGCAGATTTAAGAACTGAATTCATGACCACCAGATGTACACATGTACAACACAACTAATATACTATGTTACAGTCCCGAAAGACATTAGTGATGTATTTTTGGATACTTTTTATAGATAGTGTCAGATGACAACTGGTTATATTAGTGGGTTCCTGCCACTTGTCATAATCTGTATTTATTACTTAGATGAGTAATTTACAATATCTTGGCATTATCTCGAACTATTGTGCTATTATTGGTTCATATAGATCTTATTTTAGACACAACGTTTTGAACAAGCATCCTCTGGTAATGCTTAAGTATCCACTGATTGACTAATATGGATTATCTTTTAGTTATTGTGATACTAGCAGTATAGCCCGGCGTTGCTCGGGTGTAATGAAAGCTTTAAAACTAATCGATGGTCCTGGAACTCAGTCAGCCTAAAGAATATTTGAAATTGAAATAATAAAATGATTACGACAATTTACCGATCGCACCTAGTATATATATATATATATATATATATATATATATATATATATATATATATATATACTAGCAGTATAGCCCGGCGTTGCTCGGGGTGTAATGAAAGCTTTAAAACTAATCCATGGTACTGGAGCTCAGACTCTTTGGACGTTGGCACGAAAGACTAAAACGCAATAGTTGTTTCCACTTAAAGCGAAACCGTAGACTGAACGAAAAATGAATTGATGTAAGTCAGATTTTGATTTCCTGGTATCGACATCAAATAAGTTTTTTCCGTCGTAAACTGAATTTTGAAGGCAAAATAAGTCCTTTGAGTAAATATTATCATGGCTGAAACTAATAACTACAATTATACCTAATTAGAGACAAACCCGAAGCAAAAACTAAAATAAAAGAGTTGAAAAAAATACAGACATACAGGTAGACACACGCACAAACATCTTGCCCTTTAAATATATATAATATCGATTTTCTGAACTACTGTAAGAACTACAACCTTGAAACTTCTGAATATCGTTTCTTATGTCGTTGTCTATGAGTGTATCAAATTTGATTAAAATCAGACCACTCCTTCTATAACCTGATTTTTTTCGATTATCGATTTTTGATATTTATTGGGGGTACCACGACACAAAACCTATCTAAGAACACTCGTATACGCTTATAGTACAACTGTGTAAACTCTCAAGAAAATCGGTTCAGTCGTTTCGGAGTTTATAGGTAACGGACACACACACACACACACACACACACACACACACACACACACACACACACACACACACAGACAATGTTCCATTTATAAATAGGTTTAGATATCCAGTGATATTCAGTTATATAGTGACGCATCAAATCCAGCAAGAACGGGCAATAATTGATTGTTACAAGATATATCAAATTAATCAACAGATAATCAATATCAGCCAAGCAATGAACACCTGATGATGGCCAGATGGTACTTGGTTGAAATGTTGTGTCTATAATAACATCTTTATCAATCAATTTGAGAACAATAGTTCGAAATAATACAAAGATATTACCATTTATGTCTATTCACAACTTTTGTAAGTGTAGCTTTCCACAATTTTCTGCTTCTAAAGAAACAACTACCAAAATCCAATAAATCACGCAAGGAAGAAGGGGTTATCTCCCGTATTCGAATAGGACATACACACATAACCCACTCTTATCTCCTAAAGAATGAAGAACCTCCTGAATGACATTGCATGTCAAGAACCCTATACAGTAAAACATGTTCTATTCGACTGCAGTGACTTTACATATATCCAGCAATCCCTCTATAATGTTAACAACCTGAAAGATCTTTTCGAAAAAATAAACTCTTATACTATTTTAACCTTCCTCAAAAAGATCAATCTATACAACAAAATATAATCTAATTAAAGATCCGAAGATCTAAACTTATTTATGAATGAAACTTTGTCTGTATGTGTGTCCGTTACCTATAGACTCTGAAACGGTTGAACAGATTTTCTTGAAAATTTACACAGTTGTACTATAAGCATCTGCGAGTGTTCTTAGCTAGGTTTTGTGTCGAGGTACCTCCGATAAATATCGATAATCGAAAAAATCGGGTTATAGAAGGAGTGGTCCGATTTTAATCAAATTTGATACACTCATAAACAAAGACATAAGAAACGATATTCAGAAGTTTCAAGGTTGCAGTCCTTACAATAGTGCAGAAAATCGATAATATATATATATATATATAAGGCAAAATGTTTGTGTGTGGGTGTCTTTTCGAAAAAATAAACTCCATCATTAGTTTAACCTTCCTCAAAAAGATCAAACTATACAACAAAATATATTCTACGTAAAGATCCGAAGATCAAAAATAGATCCGACCCTTACCAGGTGAAAAATTTAAAAAGTAAAGCAACTTAAAAGCAATGGAAAAATTTAAAAAGACATCTTCCAAAATTCTATAAAAATATTAGGTTGTCCCAAAAGTTCGTAAACACTTGCAAAAAATTGAAATTTTACTCGCCAAGTAATCTAAGGTTACCAGAAAACACTTGCAAAAAATTGAAATTTTACTCGCAAAAACTACAAAAGTTATTGCTAAGAATAAAGACCATTATTTTCTAGACTTTCTGCCATCGATCCGTAAGCTTTCGGATCTGGTCAAAGTACCATTCAGCCGGCTTCGAATCAAAGAATTCTTTACACGCTTCCTCGACTTCATCAAACGAGTCGAATCGGCGGCCCTTCAGAAGGTGTTGCATTGAGCAGAAAAGGCTGTAATCTGATGGAGCACAGTCAGGAATGTAGACTGGATGTGGCAGAACCTCATCGCCGTCCAGCTCTTCAAACTTGTCTTTTGTCTTCCTGGAGGTGTGTGGCTTGGCATTGTCGTGCTGCATCAAAGCGCTCTTTCGGTAGATCAGAGTCGGGTACTTTTTCTTCAACCTTTCGTAGACCCGCTCAAGTTACTGACAGTAAATATCGGCACTGATGGGACGACCATTCGGAACCAACTCAAAATACACGATTCCTTCAAAGTTCCACCAAAGGAACATGACTTTCTTGCCGAATCGATTTTGTTTTGGAACCGACGGTGTCTCTTGCCGTTTCTGAACCCATCGCTTGTCTCGATTGTGCTGAACCAGAAAGACTCATTTCGAAAGTTTTTAAAAACTTTTGGGACAACCTAATAATATAACCTTACCCCAAATCATTTGTTATGACCTTAAATGCTCCCATAAGGATTGATAGGCTGTTAAACCTAGAAACAAACAAGCTTCTAGTTGTACACAACATAAAAATCTTTACGATCTAGCCCTTTTTTTCAGCTATCACTTAAAATATCTTTAGCTAAATAACTAGCCTTTTCATTCTAAATCTCCATTCCTCAATACATTCTGTGATTATTATTCTTCCCCTATGTGCCTTGTCCCTTCAGGACGTATGCGATCATGGCCTCCCACGTCTCCCTATTCCTGGTATCTCTGAACACACTTTTTTGTGTGACATCACGCAACCCCCTTCTATCATTCACCTGCTCAGTCACTTCAAATATGTTACCTGCTGCTTCCCCCTGTCTCTTTTCCCCTCTATATGGTCTGTTAGTATCAGGTTCTCCAAGCCTTTCTTCCTCATTGCATGTCTCAGGAACTGCAATTGTCTCTACCTGATACTCAATATTAATTTCCTCTTCGTTTCCATTCTTTCCAAAATCTCATCATTGCTCACATGCTCGGTCCATGATATTCGCAGCATCCTTCTGTAGAGCCACATTTCAGCTGCTTGAAATGTTTCCTTCATCTTTGATGATCTTGTCCAGTATTCACTGCCGTATTGAAGAACTGACATCACATAACAATCTAGTACTCTCTTCTTTGTTTTAGTGAAAGTTTTCTGTCTGTTAAAACTTTACTCAACTTCTGGAACGCGTCATTCGCAATGCCAATTCGCCTTCGGATCTCTGTGTCGCACTTTCCATCTCCTGTTAGAACACCCCCTAGATATTTAAATTTTCGTACTTGCTTGATTTTAGTATCTCCCAATTGTATTTGGCATTTTGGGTTGCTCGTTTTGCTGATGACCATGCTTCCGGTTTTCTTGCAGTTTATTTGTAGTCCTTTTGTGTCACACTCTTCAGCTATATTCTGTAGGAGGTTTGTAGTTTTCTTTTCCGTATTTGCAATCAGCACTGTATCATCTGCGTACCTTAGGTTGTTTAAATTGTGGCCTCCGATTATGAATCCTGGCATAACTTTAGGGTCCTCGAAACAGTCTCGCTGTACAAGTGGAAAAGATCCGGTGAAAAGATACACCCTTGTTTTACACCCTTTTCTATCTTTGTATATCTGCTGACTTCGTTACCTGTCCATATGCAGGCAGTTTGCTGACAGTCAGCCAGTCAGTTAAGTGCCATACGTGATACACGCTTGGGCGATCATGTCTCGAAAGAGACATGACTGACTGGGCAGAAGATTATCCCGCAGTAGGTTGCCATTGCTTTCTGCGGTAGACTGGTTGCCGACCAAGGCTATAGAACCCAATCTGTCCTGTTATTTGTCTCATAGCTAGAGGAGGAATAGATGTATTATATTTTTAATTAGTAATTAGTGGGGGATCAGTTTATTACTATATATCAATAGAAAACCGATCCCCCACTTTATGACGAGTAGAAACTTTCATCATGTTTGCAACTATTATATTCAGTCAGTCAGTTAAGTGCCATACGTGATACACGCTAGGGCGATCATGTCTCGAAAGAGACATGACTGACTGGGCAGAAGATTATCCCGCAGTAGGTTGCCATTGCTTTCTGCGGTAGACTGGTTGCCGACCAAGGCTATAGAACCCAGTCTGTCCTGTTATTTAACCCATCATTGGAAGGAATAGATGGATTAATACCTTTCCCAAGGTTATTTGCGCGTAAGTGAAGGCAATGAATTCAGCAGGAATTCGAACTCTGCTCCCCGATTTCTCGTTCCGAGCCGATATCTAATGCACCACAATGCTGCCAGTAGAGATCCTTAATCACTGTTATGTCTTTGACAAATATGTCAATTTTGACTGCTGTTTGTCGCTGATGCGTTTTTTCTTTTCTTTCAATCGCTTTCATTACTCCCGTGTTATGTCCATCTTTTCTTCCGTATAAGTGCTTCCATGATAACTACAATCGCCAAAAATCATATGTATATATATATATATATATATATTTTAATTCAGATACTTTAATCCAAGCGGAAAAAGCAGGAAGGTAAATTCCAAAAACCCGATCCTAATTAATATTAAAAATTTTTATTTTAATATTAAAAAATAATACAGGAAGAGAGCTCCATGTAATAAAATATTACAGAGCAAATATAAATTAACAAAGAATTAATTGAATGATGTTGGATGATCATTTCGATATAAAAATCCCCACGGGGGATAACACATCACCTGAACAACAGAAAAATCCTTTCAGAAACTGGAGCTTCCAGTTTCTGAAAGGATTTTTCTGTTGTTCAGGTGATGTGTTATCCCCCGTGGGGATTTTTATATCGAAATGATCATCCAACATCATTCAATTAATTCTTTGTTAATTTATATATATATATATATATATATATATATATATATATATTACTTTGAACAAATGAACGTCATTATAATAACCTAACCTGAGGAATCTTTTGGCCAACATTTTTCAATTTCATTTTTGGCCTTATTATGAACTGTAAATGCAGAACAAAAGAGGACAGCAAAGATTAACTTATAAAAACGGGTGGGGGGGGAGATGGAGCTCGTCTAAAAGTAAATTTGAATCAAATAATTAAAATTTAATTGGTGTGTAATTTCTTGGTGTTAGGATCATTTAATGCTGCGGCATCATGTAACTGAAATTTAGTGTATCGAGGCAGCAAATAATTTTCTAAACATATACTGTTAAATATAAGAGACAATAAATGTTTATTATGTTTAATCATGAGCCGTTCTAAGCATCGTATTTTGGCTTTAATTTCAGGTGAAAATAAATACAAAAATTCTCCAACGTTTTGATACCGCAGCATTAAATGATCCTAACACCAAGAAATTTCAATGATCCAAATGTTGGAGAATTTTTGTCTTTATTTTAAACTGAAATTAAAGCCAAAATACAACGTTTAGAACGGCTCATAATTAAACATAATAGACATTCATTGTCTCTTATATTTAACAGCATGTGTTTAGAAAATTATTTGCTGCCTCGATACACGAAATATATATATATATATATTGTCACCCGCAGACAGACCTTTTTCGCTTTTTCACAGCTCATCATACGGTTAGACATCCGACTGCTTCTAGTCAGGAGTGAAACTCGACCGAATTGACATTACTCGGCGATTCTACCGCTGAGATATGGGCGCTCAGTAAAGGAAGGCGGACTTTAGCGTGTTATATACAATGTTAACACACGCCAGAAGCTGAGAGTGTTCAAATTTATTATATATATATATTAGACAGCAATTTTTCATTTAAACATGTTTCGTTAAAAACGACCAACAAGGAAGATTTTATTCATTTTTTATTTAACTTTTGCATTATTCTTACAAGTTTACATTCCGCTGGAGAAAAGTAATGTATAAATGTTCCATAATTTTCGACTCACTAAGTGCTTTCAGCCTCTTCACAGGCCATTTTTAAGGATGTTATTTTCCCGTTGTTTTTATTGATGTTTTCTAAAAAATGGCTTTTATAGAACTGCGTACTTGTAGTTTCAGATGCTATTTCATCTTTTTTTTTTAATTATGTCACCCCAAGCAAGACATTCTACTGCCACTATAACGCAGGGGGTTATACAGGGCGATAGACGAGTTAGGATGTACATAGGGGGAGAGTTGGAGAGAATGGGAGGGTTAGTGTGAGGGTTAGGAGGTGTCTATTGACCTTACATTTAAACTCCTGGAGGTTATAGCCGTCGGGGAATCAAGCATGCGGAAGGGAATTCCACAGGCGGGAAGTGCGAGAAAAGAAGCTGTTGGAGTAGAAATTGCGGTTACATTTCATCGGTTTCACTGGAAAAGGGTGGGACCTAGTTGCCAATCTAGTATCTCGTGCAAACTCACACCTAGGGGGCACCAGTGATTTAAGTTCATCAGAGCAGAAGCCATGAAAGTATTTATAGAAGAGGCACAGGGAAGCCACGTCACGCCGGTGGGAGAGTGACTGCAGGTGGTCAGCTAAGTCGGTATCAATCACGTTACAGATTCTTCGCTGTATTTTGTGAAGAAGCCCGAGAAGAATAGTAGGGGCACCCGACCAGATGTGGCAACAGTATTCAAAACACGGGCGGATGGTAGATTTGTATAAGTGCAGGATAGATTCAGGCAGAAAGAATTTCCGGGTCCTGCACAGAGAGCCAACTTTCATAGCAGCGGATTTAGCAATGGATTCGACGTAGTCATTCCACTTGAAGTCAGCTGAGAGTGTCAGGCCAAGCAGGCGTAGTGTTTTACTCTCTGGGAGGCATGCCTGTTCCATGCTAATGGGAAGGAGGTGCGGTCGTCTGTGGTGGTTAATTGACAGCAGCTTCGTTTTGGAAGAATTGAATTTTACGAGCCATTTCCTACCCCAATCCACCACTGATTGGAGGTCCTTTTCAAGCTCAGCCGCGAGGTTCGCTTTATCATCAACACCAGATTTTTGATCTAGGCGAGCGTATACTGTGGTATCATCGGCGTACATGCGTACTTGTGATCTTATGGCATCGGTGAGATCATTGATGTAGATTAGATAGAGCGTAGGACCTAGGATAGAGCCTTGGGGGACACGCGCGTTTGTAGGGTAGTTCTGGGAGGCATGTCCGTTTAAAACCACCTTCAGTGTGCGGTTGGAGAGGAATGACTAGATTAAGTCCAACAAAAGTCCAGTAATGCCGTAGCTTCGCAGTTCCCGTAGAAGGCCGGCATGCCATGCTCTGTCGTATGCTTTAGAGATATCCAGGGCGACAGTTCGGACTTCACTATTCTTGTCGAGAGTCTGGTATATATACTCGATGATGGTCGTTAGCATATCAGCAGTAGACCTGGTGAAGCGGAAGCCATACTGTTTGTCTGATAGGAGCCCGTGGGTCGTGAGATGCTGAACGACCTCGGCATTGATAATGGCTTCGAACACTTTGCCGAAGATGGGAAGAAGGCTGATAGGGCGGTAATTTGCGGGGTCCGAGGGTTCACCAGTGTTCTTGAATATTGGAACCACAGAAGAAGACTTCCAACAGGCAGGAAAGCAGGAGGAAGATAGGCAGAGGTTGTTGAGCTTCGAAAGGACAGAGGAGAGTTCAGGGGCACATTTTTTTAAGACTATGATTGGAATTCCGTCCCCACCACTCGCTTTGTGAGGGTCAAGTTTTGATATTATGCTAGAAATCAGCTAGGGCGTGATGTGGACGTCATTCAATTAGGCCTCAGTTCTAGATGGGGAATCGGGTGTCTGGACTCCTGACGAATCCAGACACGAACTGGTCGAGAATCTATGAGCCAAGCATTCGGCCTTGTCCGCTGAGGAGGTGAGGACCTCAAACTCGTTGATTAGTGGGGTTATTGAAGACTTACTCTTGTTGGGCACGCTTTTACAGAGGCGTCAGAAGTATTTGGCTCCGAACTCAGAGGATGCTATGCACTGCTTCATTCTGGCAGCAAACAGCATCTTAGCTTCGTTAAGTATCTTTTTACACTTATTACGAGCTGAGGCGAAAAGGCGCCTGTTTTGGTCCAACGCGTGGCTACGATAAAGCCGGAAGAAGTGATTCCGGTGGGCAATGGCGGCCGAGCAATTGGGCGAGAACCAGGGAGACGAATGGGATTTAAGCTGAAATTTCCTGGCAGGGATGAAAGCATCGATGCCAGCCTTAACCCAGGAGGAGACCTCTAATGCACATTCTTCGACGGGAAGACTAAAAATATTGTTCCAAGGGACGTCGCAGAAGAAGTTACGGAACGAATTACAGTCTGCTCTTTGATAGCAGTAGGATATCATCTATAAGAAAAGACTATAAGCAAGCTTTGAAGTTCAGTTTTATATAATTTCGCCGAAGTTTAAACAACTTTGTTTCTCATAGCGTGATACATATCGGATTTAGTGCCAAAAGTGTATTTGCTGGGAATTTTACTGCACTCCTTTATTTAAAAAAATCTGCAGCTGAAGTACACAGAATTCTTGTTGTGACTTACAGCTATCATGTTTTATAAGAAAATAACATGTAGAGGTTATTTTAGACATTTAAAAATATGAATTTTGATGTTGAAGCTAAAGGACGCTTGAAATTATTATTGATGCTGTTAATTAGAGACTTGAATTCATTTAGTTGGCCGTATGTGTGCGCCAATAGAATAAAGCCGTCATCCAAGATATTTCATCAAACTTTATTTTCATTCTTGCTAGTTTCTTTAATTTTTATATGTACAGATTATTTTTTTTCGTTTATATCATTTACGTTTCTTGATGTCCATATCAACTCAATTTTGTGGCCAAACAAAGAAAAATAATTTCAAATAAATGGATTTATTTTTCATCTGTTATTCTTATTATTTCAAGCGTTATTTGTAGTAGATACTCGTGTTTGGAATAGACGTCCAATATTTTGATTTTATGTTAAACAGTGTGTTTTCCGTATACCGGTATTGTCTTCGAAGAAAATTCAACGAAGATGAGTTTCGAAACGTTGTGTTACCCTTTGTCGGAGAAATAACTGTTTTTTTTTTAATCGTTTCACCCCCAAGCAAGACATTCCACTGCCACTATTGTGCTTGGATCTACATAGGGTAAGGTAAATAGAAAGAGTGGTAAGATATAGGAAATGTCAGAAGTGGGGTGATAGGTAGTTGGGAGGATGGGAAGAGTGTTTGAAAGAATGGAAGCGAGTTATTGTGTTAGGAGGTGTCTATTGACCTTACATTTAAACTCCTGGAGATTGTAGCCATCGGGGAAGCAGTCATGTGGAAGGGAATTCCACAGTCGTGAAGTGCGAGAAAAGAAACTGTTGGAGTAGAAAAATCGCATGACCACAGACATCCTCGCAGAAGAGAAAGGTTTCATTATCTGTATTAAGGTTTCACGAGAGGGTATGTCGGTGGACATTTTTTTTTAATCATCTCGCCCCAAGGAAAGCATTCAACTGCCACTATTGCGCAGGAAGTTACATAAGGGTAAGTAATGAGAAAGAGGGGTTAGTTATAGGAAATAGACGGATGAGGATACCGAGGATGGGGGTGGAGTAGATGAAAAAAAGAGCTTGAGAGAATGGATGCGAGTTAGTGAAATAGGAGATGTCTCTCGACTTTACATTTAAATTCCTGGAGATTGTAGCTGTCGGAGAAGCAAGTATATGGAAGAGAATTCCACAGGTGGGAAGTGCGTAAAAAGAAGCTGTTAGAGCAGAAATTGTAGTTACATTTTATCGGGTTCACTGTAAAAGGGTGAGACCTAGTTGCTAATCTAGTAGCTCGTGTAAATTCATACCTAGGGGGCACCAGTGATCTAAGTTCTTCGGAGCAGAAGCCGTGGAGGTATTTATAATAGATGCACAGGGAAGCCACATCACGCCGGTGAGACAGCGACTGCAGCCGATCTGCCAAGTCGGTATCTATCACATTACAGATTCTCCGTTGAATTTTTTTCAAGAACCCTGACCAGTTGTGGCAGTAGTATTCAATACACGGAGGGATGGTAGATTTAATAATACACACTGTTTAAAAAAAACAAAAACGGGATATCTATTTCAAACATACAAATACAACAAAAGTAATCTATCAAGTAATAAAAATGTTGAATAGACAGTACATACATTAACTATATATTAGGGTGTCCTGAATGTTGCTGCCGATTTTGGTCCTGGGTATGACGGTAAACTACATCCGGCAGCAAGGCCTCTGATTAGGAGGTTGTGAAGAGCATGAAACCAACTCTTAATTGCTCTAGTTCCCAGGTCCACCCTGACCCGGAGTGGTAGCACCTGTTAAGGTCCCAGTTACGAGCAAATAGTTGACCTCCAAACTAGAGTCAAGACACTATGAAAGTATAAGAATACGCCTTTATAAAGATATACGCATAAAAAAAGACTTTTGTAGGAAAATATACGTTTTTGAAGGAAAAAATATTATCAGCAATACTTCTTTGAATACAAACTAGAAGGCATCTTCAGTTTTCTAAAATAGAAATAAAAAGTTTTTATCAGAAGCTGACTAAATCAATTTTCTCACTATAACTGAACATTCGAAAAAATGCCCTAAAACGCTACCTTTTTGGTATTTAATTGCGTATGAACCTCTGTGGGTTACCACAGGGGTGGATACGCAGTTAAAAACAAAGCTCAAGCATCATGCCGATTTTCAAAAGTTTATGTTCCACCATGTTCGAACACGTCAAATTAATCTACAGATATAATATGCTTCTTCTTCTTCTTCTTCTTCTTCCTCTATATGCCCTGTCCCTTCAGGACATAGCCGATCATGGTTCTCCACGTCTCTCTATCCTTGGTGGCTCTTAGTATGTTTGTTTCTGTTACATTGCGCGAACCCCGTTCCGTCATCCACCTGATCAGGCCCTGCAAATATGTTATCCGCTGCCTTCCTCTGTCTCTTTGTCCTTCTATATGGCTTGTCAGTATCAGGTTCTCCAAGCTCTCCTTCCTCATTGCATGTCCCAGGAACTTCAGTTGTCTCTTCCTGGTGCTCAGTATTAATTTCCTTTTTGTTGCCATTTTTACAACACTTCATCGTTGCTTGCATGCTCAGTCCACAATATCCGCAGCATCGTTCTGTAGAACCACATTTCCGCTGATTTAAGTTTAGTCTTCATTTTCGATGATATTGTCCGGCATTCACTACCGTATTGAAGAACTGACATCACATAGCAATCCAGCACTATTTTCTTTGTTTCTAGTGAAATTTTCCAGTGTGTTAGTACTTTACTCAGCTTCATAAAAGCGTCCTTTGCCATTCCAATTCGCCTTCGGATCTCTGTGTCGCACTTTCCATCTCCTGTTAGAACACTTCTTAGGTAATTAAATTTTTATACTTGCTTGATTCTGGTATCCCCCACCTGTATTTGGCATTTTGGGTTGCACTTTTTGCTGATGACCATGCATTCAGTTTTCTTAAATTTATTTATATTCCTTTTTTGTCACTCTCTACCTCTACCTTCTGTAGAAGGTTTTGTAGTTTCCTTTCCGTGTCTGCAATCGGTACTGTATCATCTGCATAACTTATGTTGTTCAAATTGTGGCCTCCCATAACACATCCTGGCGTATCATCTACGGTCCTCAAAATATTTTCACTGTACATGTTGAACAGATCCGGTGAAAAGACACCTCCTTGTCTTACGCCATTTTCTATCTTTTTTAAATCTGCTGAAATCGTTACCTGTCCGTATGCAGGCAGTTTGCTGCCAGTAGTGATTCTTGATTACTCTGATGTCTTTCTCAAAAATGTCGAGGCATCTCCATCAATTCTTTGTGTCGTATTTTGTCGAATGCCTTCGCATAATCAATAAAACATAGGTACATTTCAAAATATCTCTGGAGTAAAAATTTTTAAAATTACTTAATTTGTGTCAGTTTTGCATTCCTATGACAATGGAATATTTTAAGGTGCATTTTAGACACTTGCTCGGGTGTAATGAAAGCTTTAAAACGAATTCATGGTCCTGGAGCTCGGACTCTTTGTACGTTGGCACGAAAGACTAAAAGCAATAATTGTTTCCAGTTAAAGCGAAACCGTAGACTGAAAGAAAATTGAATTTTGAAGTTTGGTGAGAATCGGATAAAAATTGTTGATTTGTATAAAGGACGTACAGACAGATAAACAGACACACACACAAACATCTTGCCTTATATATATATATATATATATATATTATCGATTTTCTGCACTATTGTAAGAACTGCAACCTTGAAACTTCTGAATATCGTTTCTTATGTCTTTGTTTATGAGTGTATCAAATTTGATTAAAATCGGACCACTCCTTCTATAACCCGATTTTTTCAATTTTCGATATTTATCGGGGGTACCTCGATACAAAACCTAGCTAAGAACACTCGCAGACGCTTATATTAGAACTTTGTAAATTTTCAAGAAAATCGGTTCAGCCGCTTCGGAGTCTATAGGTAATGGACACACACACATACAGACAATGTTCCATTTATAAATAAGTTTAGATAATATGCATACATTTCTGATTAGACCACTCTTCAGACTATCTCTTGGGAAATAAACTTTAAAATTAATTCGTGTCAGTTTTGCATCCCTACGAAGATGGCGGATTATAAGGTGCATTTTAGACTTAATGCATTTTTTACCATAAAGTATAAAAAAGCATCGCAAGCAACAAAAAGATATGTGTTGAATCCGTCGAAGATTCTTTAGCTAACAGAACTGTACGGAAGTGGGTCGCTTGTTTAGAGATTGTAGCCTTATCGATAAAGGACGCTCGTACAGACACAACCTCCTTAAAGATGATGACTAAATCAAGACGTTCATTGAGAATAAACCGCATTACACAACGTGGGATTTAGGAATTTATCTAAGTCCACTGTCTATGAGAAATTAGTGCAGCGTTGGTACTCAGATTGCTACGATGTTTAGTTACCGCATGATCTGAGTTAAAAAAAAAATCTTGTCCGTAGGAATAGTGATGGCTTTTTGACTTCTGTATATAGGAAGGGAAACTACAAGACCTCCGACAAAAGGTGTCGGTGGACAGTGACAAAAAAAGGACTACAAATAAACTTTGAGAAAACTGAATGCATGGTCATCAGCAAAAGGTGCAACCCAAAATGCCAAATACAGGTGGGGGATACCAGAATCAAGCAAGTAGACAAATTTAAATACCTAGGAAGTGTTCTAACAGGAGATGGAAAGTGCGACACAGAGATCGAAGGCGAATTGGAATGGCAAAGGACGCTTTTATGAAGCCGAGTAAAGTACTAACACACTGGAAAATTTCACTAGAAACAAAGAAAATAGTGCTGGATTGCTATGTGATGTCAGTTCTTCAATACGGTAGTGAATGCTGGACAATATCAACAAAGATGAGGAAAAAACTTGAAGTAGCGGAAATGTGGTTCTACAGAGGGATGCTACGGGTATCGTGAACTGAACATGCAAGCAACGATGAGATGTTGGAAAGAATGGCAACAAAAAGGAAATTAATACCGAGCATCAGGAAGAGACAACTGAAGTTCCTGGGACATGCAATAAGGAAGGAGAGCTTAAAGAAGCTGATACTGACTTGCCAGATAGAAGGAAAAAGAGACGGAGGAAGGCAGCGGATAACATATTTGCAGGGCCTGATCACGTGACAGAATGGGGATTGCGAGGTGTAACAGGAGCAAACATACTAAGAGCTACAAAGGATAGGGAGACGTGGAGAACCATTATCGCTTACGTCCTGAAGGGACAGGGCACATAGAACAAGAAGAAGATCTTTTTAAAGCAAATGGTGACGGGTAGCGAGAAATGGACAATTTAAAATAATGTTCAGCAAATCGAACGCTGGTGTAAACGACATGAGCAAAAATTTAGCCACGTAAAAAGCAATTCTTCATCCTAAGAAAGTCATGCTGTGCATCTGATGGGATTGGAACGGAATCCGATGCTATGAGCATCTGCCAAATAAGCAGTAAATTGATTCTGAAAAGTACTGATCGCCACTGGACGAATCAAAGTCAGCAATTCAACAAAAAAAAACGCGCAGAATTGGCAAAGAGGAAAGATTTTTTTTTTTCATTAAGATAATACCAGACGTCATGTTTCTTTGATGACCCAGCAAAAGTTGCTGCTGATCGGCTCGAATGTGTTACCCTACCCGACATATTCACTAGACATTGCTTTCTCGGGTTTTTATTTATTCAGATCCTTGCAAAATAATTTCAACAGTAGAAATTTTGATGAGTAGTTATTGGAAGGCTATCACACTGCGTTTAGTAAAATAAAGGAAGGTGAAGGTGTTGGGTAATATGATTCGTCTTTAAAAATATCTGAAGAAGCTGTTAAAGTGAAACATGTTAGATTATAGACAATTTTTCTTATCTGTTCTTTATTTATTCTATATATATACACTATTTGCCATAATTATTAGGCCACTTCAGTGTTTAGAAAGGAAAGTAAATGGTTCTTTTCTTTAATACTGCACAATAAAATGTGCATCAAATACTGCACAATAACATGTGCATCAAATTAATTTATAAATACTTAATAATTACCTATATTGCAATTTCATCAATGAAAAAATGAAGAAAATTTAGGGTGATTCGGACGAGTTCATCTTTGCTTCCTTGCCTTGTAAAATTTTTCAAAATATTAATAACAAAAGAATCATTTTATTTTTGTTTAGAATTATCCACTTTGCAATAATTTTTTTTTTTTTTTTATAAGCGTTTCACCCCGAGCAAGGCATGTCACTGCCACTACTGCGCAGGGGGCTACGTAGAGTGGAGAAAGGCTGATTAAATATAGGAAATGACAGAGGGTGGGTGATAGGCGGGTAAGGATACCGAGAATGAGGGTTGGGTAGATGAGAGTGTTGTGAGAATAGTTGGGAGTTAGTGTGATAGGAGGTGTCTATTGACCCTACATTTAAACACCTGGAGATTGTAACTGTCGGGAAAGCAGACTTGTGGAAGGGAGTTCCACAGGCGGGAAGCGCGAGAAAAGAAACTGTTGGAGTAGAATTTACGGTTACATCTTATTTGTTTAACTGTAAAAGGGTGGGACCTAGTTGCTAATCTAGTATCTCGTGTAAATTCCTGCTTAGGCGGCACCAGTGATCTAAGCTCATCGGAGCAGAAGCCATGAAAGTACTTGTAGAAGAGGCACAGGGAAGCCACATCACGCCGGTGTGAGAGCGGCTGCAGCCGGTCTGCCAAGTCAGTATCAACCACGTTACAGATCCTCCTTTGTATTTTGTCAAGATACAAAAAATAATATGGAATACATCATCTCTTTTGAAAAAACTGGAGTGGCTTAATAGTTATGGCCGGTAATATATATATATATATTTTAATTCAGATACTTCAATCCAAGGGAAAAAAGCAGGAAGGTAAATTCCAAAAAACCGATCCTAATTAATATTAAAAAAATTATTTTAATATTAAAAAATGATACAGGAAGAGAGCTCCATGTAATAAAATATTCCAGAGCAAATATATATTAAAAAAGGATTAATTCAAAGATGTTGAATGGCCATTTCGATATGAAGATCCCCACGGGGAACGACACATCACCTCAGCAACAGAAAAAAACCTTTCAGAAACTGGAGAAAAATTAGTCTACTTTTCCTTTTTAAATAGATTGCAAAGAAATTAAAAAATAAATAATAAAATAAAATAAAAATAAAAATAAAGGGAAAGAAAAAGAAAAGGAAAAAGAAAAAGAAAAAGACAGAATAAAATCAAATAAATAAGAAAAGAAAAAAATTGACATCGTCTGGGTTCGCAAAAAAAAATGGGAGAATGTAACTAAAAATTAACAGACAGCCGTGTTAAATCGACGTCAGTTAAAGCAACACGGAAAAAGGTGGTAAGAGAGATAAAAGAAGGTATTTTTATTTTTATTTTATTTTATTATTTATTTTTTAATTTCTTTGCAATCTATTTAAAAAGGAAAAGTAGACTAATTTTTCTCCAGTTTCTGAAAGGTTTTTTCTGTTGCTGAGGTGATGTGTCGTTCCCCGTTGGGATCTTCATATCGAAATGGCCATTCAACATCTTTGAATTAATCCTTTTTTAATATATATATATATATATATATATATATATATATATATATATATAAAGTGTGTGTGTGTGTATTTTACTGTAAGGATGTTGCGGATATTTGAGGCATTTTATAAATGCACAGCACACTTAATCAGACATTAAATTATTTTCCCAGGATTTTTATGATGCTGTACCATGTTTCAGCTAAATTGGTTATTCCGTTCCTCATTTATTCCATTTATAAAATAAATAATTAAAGTTTTTTAATTATAATTAAAATTTAAATTTGAATTAAATTAAACTTGTTTTACTTGTGTTACTGAAAGCAAAACTAATGGTAATATAAGGCTGATCATTATGGTGATTGTATTTTATACAGTGAAGATCATCCTATACAAGGCCCGAGAGCCACTCAATGTAAAGTGTTACGGAGTAACTGGCACAGTTTTTGCAGATATGTCGGGAATATAACCGGTAATCAGGGAGTCGAACAGGTTAAGATTATATTGACCGAGAAATTCTCTTAGAAATCGGTTTCAGAGAGCTGTAGTTAGCGACAAGAAGATGCTTGAGTGTAACTTAACTCTCATCAATACAAAGGGAATACGGGTGGTTCACTACAGCTAAGGAATGTAGTTCGTTTAAGCCCTTTCCTTACAAGTTGCGATAGAGCTACAAAACATGCGACGTTTTATCTGTGAGAGAGGTGTGGTCGCAGGGTGGAAAATAGCCTTGAGTATCCACTGTTTCTTCCTCCAGCTATGGGTTAAATAGCAGAACAGATAACTTATTATAACCTTGGTTGGCTACCAATCTACAGCAGAAAGCAATGGTAATCTTCTGCCCAATCAGTCATGTCTCTTTCGAGATATGATCACCCAAGAGTTTTTTTTTTTGTTTTTTTTTTAATCATTTCACCCCGAGCAAGGCAGAAACGCCACTGATGTGCAGGGGGTTACATAAATGTAAAAAGATTAATTAGAAAAGAGTGAGGAGTACAAACTAGTTAGAAAGGAACAATAGAAAGCTGAGAAAGCAGGAGCAATGACAGATACATGGGCGGAGAGAAAGTGAAGGTTATACAGGGGAGGGGAGAGAGCTAGAGTCCAGTGGTTAGTAGGTGAGTATTAACTTTGCATTTAAATTTCTGGAGGTCGTAGCCGTCAGGAAAGCAAGAATATGGGAGTGAGTTCCACAGGCGGGAAGTGCGAGAGAGGAAGCTGCAGGAGTAGAATTGTCGTCTGCATTTGGCTAACCTGACTGTGAATGGGTGGAACCCACTTGCCAGTCTGGTTGCACGGGTAAACACCTGTTGAGGAGGCATCAGTGATTTAAGCTCATCCGAGCAGAAGCCATGAAAGTATTTATAGAAGAGACAGAGGGAGGCCACATTTCGACGATGGGAAAGTGGCTGCAGTCGAGTCGCCAGATCAGTACCTATCACATTACAGACTCTCCTTTGGAGCTTGTCAAGAACACTGAGGAGAACGGCAGGGGCACCTGACCATAAATGGCAGCAATACTCCATGCACGGACGGATGGTTGACTTGTATATATGCAGGATGGATTCAGGTGGAAAAAAACATCCTGGATCGACATTGTGACCCAAACTGAGTGGCCCCATTTTAGAACTGATCTAGTTCTTGCAAAGGTAGAGAATTTCTTTAATATACCCATGGGGTGAAAATAACGATGAAAAGTTTCAGATTTAAAACAATCGGAAATCTGGGTGGAAATCACAAGGGACATAAATAACAAAAAAATTTTTAAATCCCACTTATCTTTTGTTTGCCCTCAACGCTCCCTGGATATCCAGAATTTTCAATCACGTTCACTTTTTCTCTGTCATCTTCTGCGTACGAGTAGCCTACCCGCCTTGCAGGAAGTGAAATTATAAACACACACGCGCACACACACACACACACACACACACACACACACACACATAGATATATAAGTTATAAGTTATGTATATGGGTGTGTGCGTGCATATGTGGTCATGTTGGTGTACGTATGCACATATATATGTACATATATATATATGGATATATATGTACGTATATATATATATTGTTATGTCGTGAGTAAGAATAAATCACTCAACAACAGGAATAGGTTAATTGTTGTATTCCGTGCAAATAGTATTTACAAAGGTTATTAGTATCCAATACAAAAATAAGGGTTAATCGTCTCAACCGTCGTAAGACGTAGTATGAGCAATGGGTACTTCCGGGTCGTCACCGGAAGTCTACGACTGACTTGTCGATCGGCTGCTCGGCACACTCCCCTACGTAGATGCCACCATTACTTTACATAGTAATGGAATAGTCCATTATCGCCGAATAGGCGCGGGCGTCCCAACACACACATATATATATTTGTGTTTGGGTATGTGGTCTTAAATATGTACTTAATTATCTCGTATATATATCGGGTATATAAATATATGCGAGATTGAGAAGACGACAATTTAGTTAACATCATATGTGAGTGCAAATATACACCACACTACGGGGGCGCACGGAAGCCCTATGCTTATGAAGAGTATATATGTATGAATATGAAAAGAGTATATATGTATGAGTATGAAAACGCTAAGATAAAAAAAGAAATCAGTGGATATGTAAAATTAAACAAAATCACAGGGTAAGTATATGTGGGAATACATAGATAGGTATATGTGGATTTAAGTTAATATAAGTGGGTTGACCTGATGGGGTCAAATATACGCCTAAAGTGAGGGGAATTGTTTTCAGAGGTCATACCATCTAAGACAGTCAAATAACTTGGAGATGAACTGTATCTCTCTCTCCCCTTCCCTCTTCTTCCTTCCTTTCTTTCCTTCCTCCTTCCCCCTCACATTTATTGTCATTTATTTATTTGTTTCTAATCTTATGTTTATTATTATTATTTTTATTATGTTCCCTCTTCATTTTAGAAAAAGCTCATTCCGGCAAAAAATTTTATGCTAGATGGAGGAATATTGTAAAAGGCACTGATGAGATGAGCTAATTTAGCTCATTGAAATGAACAATAGTTTATAACTAATATGACGTGTTGAGTTCTCCTTTATAAACTTCATATTGCTCTGGCTAATACCCATCGAGCTATCGATATGGATTTACCTATTAATACTTTATATTAAGGAAATCTTCTTGGATTATCCTCACCGTTTACGGACTGACAACTATATATATATATATATATATATATATAGCAGTATAGCCCGGCGTTGCTCGAGTGTAATGAAAGCTTTAAAACTAATCCATGGTCCTGGAGCTCAGACTCTTTGGACGTTGTCACGAAAGACTAAAAAGCAATAATTGTTTCCTGTTAAAGTGAAACTGTAGACTGAAAGAAAAATGAATGGATGTAAGTCAAATTTTAATTTCCTGCTATCGATATTATATAAGTTTTTTTCGTCGTAAACTGAATTTTGAAGGCTAAATAAGTCCTCTGAGTAAATGGTATCATGGCTGAGACTAAGAACTACAATCATACTTACTTAGAGCCAAACGCGAAGCAAAAACTAAAATAAAAGGGCTGAAAAAATAAAGACATACAGGCAGATAAACAGACACACACACAAACATCTTGCCTTTTATCTATATATTATCGATTTTCTGCAGTATTGTAAGAACTGCAACCTTGAAACTTGTGAATATCGTTTCTTATGTCTTTGTCTATGGGTGTATCAAATTTGATTAAAATCTGACCACTCATTCTATAACCCGAATTTTTTCGATTATCGATTTTCGATATTTATCGGCGGTACCTCGACACTATCTAAGATCACTCGCAGACGCTTATGGGACAACTGTAAATTTTCAAGAAAATTGTTCATCCGAACACATACACACACACACACAAACACACACACACACACACGGACAAAGCTGCATTTATAAATAAGTTTAGATATACATTCATTGTATTTTTATCACTTTCAGTACACGTAGTAGGAAAAATATTATTATAGCAGAAAAATGCCAATATTTTTCTCCGGCTTGAATGAAAGATAAAAGCAAAACGAAAATGCAAATCGTTCATAAAATCACATAACCAAAGCTATAAGATAACTGATACTGCAAAAACGTCGTGTATTGAAAAAAAATAAAGCACAAACCTAACCTAGCTTGACAAACACACTCACACACGCCCACACGCCATTTGATTTGTTCCGCTCACAAGATACATTGAAAAAGAGCTGATTTCAATGCCCGGAATTCAAATGATACTCATGCATGCGCAAAACTCGCTTATCAGCAAAGGCGCATGCGCACCTTTTCCTTAAGTCATGACAATTACCTGTGACATGCGAGCTTCAGCGATTTTTTCCCGCCAAATGCCAACCAGATAAATTGGCTAGCTACGCGATGCAGAAACCTCGTGAGGCTGGACCATTTTCTTGAACAATGGAAAAAAAAAGTTCTCATTCACCTGTTATTAAAGGGCTATCGCAAAAGATATTCACTATGATTCTTGGTAAAGGCAACGTCGTAAACTATTACGGACAAAAATCTTCCTCGAAAAGTTTTAAGCGCAAAATTTGTGCGCAGTTCAAAGACAGGCGATTAATAATGCATCAGTAAACACACCGATAATAATAATAATAATAATAATAATAATAATAATAATGACATACTACCGTTTGAACAAAAAAGGTGCAAACGTGGCTGTTACGGATGTAAAGACCAATTACTTATTAACAGGAAGATCTTGGAAAACTGCTTCAATGTAAAATAAAATCTTAGTACTACCTGGATGTGCGTTGTGGTACAGTGGATATCGACGAGCCGAGTTCGAATTCCAGTTGAATCCATTGTATTCACTTACGCGCAAATACCATTGGGAAAGGTATTAATCTGCCTATTCCTTCCAGTTATGGGTTAAATAACAGGACAGATTGGGTTCTATAGCCTTGGTCGGCAACCAGTCTACCGCAGAAAGCAATGGCAACCAACTGCGGAATAATCTTCTGACCAGTCAGTCATGTCTCTTTCGAGACATGATCTCCCAAGCGTGTATCACGTATGGCACTTAACTGACTGACTACCTGGATAGATTATCGTAAGGCATTCGATAGTGTATCACATTCCTGAATCTTAAAGACTTTAAATCTGTACAAGGCATTACCCGTCATCATAAATTTCATCAAACTATGTAGGTCGACATGAAAAAAAAAACCCCTTTATCTCAATCATATAAATTGAACATATAAGTCCGATGAAATAAACATCAAAAGTCGTATATTTCAAGGTGACTCTTTGTCTCCCTTACTATTTTGCATATCATTAATAGGATTAACCAGTCAACTTAACAAGACAGAATATGGTTAATTAAATTAATAGCCTTGCGGTCCCAGTGGTCCAATATAGTGTCAACATCTTGAACTGGACCCTAAACGACATCAGACGAATGGATTCTAAGATAAGAAAGCTCTTTTCTAAGCATAAGATGCATCATCCAAAGGCTGATGTAGACCGTCTATACATATCCCGTAAAGTAGGGGGAAGAGGTCTTATTCAGCCAGAATTGTCATACAAGACAACAACCATTGGCTTACTAATATACATAGAAACAACAAAAGACTGGATAATACAATTAGTTAAACAGCATGAAAACAGAAAGAAAAAATATTCAATAATGAAAGAAGGCAGTAAATACAAACAAGATTTGCTCTACGTAGATTCTGTAGAAAAGCAAAACAGAAGCAAAGAACCAACTATTGCGGCAAAAAATATGAATAAGAGAGCCAAGCTCTTGAACAGATGAAACAACGCTGGCAAGGGATTTATGTGTTGGATAGTTTAAATTTATTTCTATGGCGGCATTTGTAAATTATATCGTTTCCCTGATTTAATAATTGGTTAGATTCTCTAAACTTGATAATTCAAATTTTTCAAAGTAATAATAACAAAAGAACCATTCTATTCTCATTTAGAATTACCCACTTGGCAATAAATACTAAAAATAGTATGAAATACACAGTTTCAATCTACAGAGTGCGATGGGTAAATTGTCGCTATTTGTCTTGTAAAATTTTGCAAAGTAATAATATTTTTTCATCTAAGCATAAGTTGCATCTACCTCTAAAGCTATTGGGAGTTTGGGATTTCCCTATGATCTTCCATTCGATCTGAGGGGGGAGATTTTTGTTTTTTTAATTCCCAGAAATATTTCGAGAGGGCGGTTTGATATTTTAGGGATTTTGAGAAAGATTGGGTGTGATTGTTTCCATGGACCGGCGGAAATTCCTACATATGTTTTTTTTTTTTGTGGTTTATGTGTACGCTAGAATAGAAAAAAAATTAGAGAATACTACCAATTAATTTAGAAATTAAGTACACAAACGCACTGGGTCATGATGCAGGGTGCTTATACATGGGTACATACTACAAGTGAACTTGTATAAATTATAAGTTACGTATATTGGTGTGTGCTTGCATATGTGGTCATATTGCTGTACGTATGCACATATGTGGGTACATATATGTTTGTGTGTGTACGTATATATATATATATATATATATATATATATATATTAATGCAGGTTTCATTGAATAATATAGACAAGTTTTGTCTATTAATTTTGTGTAGGATCTGTTCATACCGTCTGATATACTTGATGGTGATGTCGTTGAAAGACAACAAAAAATCACAATAATTGTTGATTTTTTTATCGGGCCTAAGCTTTCGGCTCACATAAGCCATTATCAAAGAGTAGATATTAACACACAGTAAACATAGAACATTTAAGTTATTAACAATAAGGAGAATTGAATTGAAAATATAAGTCCATCCCTACCGTGGTGGATGGCCGAAGACAGTGACAAAATAGTGGTGTTGTGGTCCCTGGTCTGATTACAGACATTTGAGTACGTTATTGGAAATATCGAAATTGATTGTATTCAAACCAGGTTTGAATTGTTTAATGTAGAGTGCTTCGAGGATTTTTAGTTTCTGTTTGTTATTTTCTTGTTTGAGTATGTACGTGTTATCAACAAGCGTTTTTCTCAGAAGTGTGCGTTGATAACCGTGTTGTTCTAAATGACGGAATATGTTTGAATTTTCATTTAAGTGCAACGTCAGACGCCGTGAGTGCGAATTTGTGGTGTGGCCAATGTAGATATTATTGAGGTTGTTAGAGATACATTCTCTAAATGGACATATTAATTTATATACTACATTGGTTTTTTGCAAATCACTTCCGGTGGGGGAAGAGTCGTTGCGGACAAATGAATTAGATGTAGTGGATTTAGTGTAATATATAATATATATATGGTTATGTGTATATAAGTGTATATATGTGGATATATATATATATATATCGATGCGTATGTGTGTATGTATGTGTATATATATGTGTGTTTGGATGTGTGGACTTAAATATGTACTTAACTATCTCGTATACATCTCGTATATATAAATATATGCGCGATTGAGAATACGGCAACTTAGCGAGATATGCAAGTGCGTATATACACCGCACTACGGGGGACGCACGGTAGTCGAATTCCAGTTGAATCCATTGCATTCACTTACGCACAAATACCCTTGGGAAAGGTATTAATCCGTCTATTCCTTCCAGTTATGGGTTAAATAGCAGGACAGATTGGGTCTATAGCCTTGGTCGGCAACCAGTCTACCGCGGAAAGCAATGGCAACCTACTGCGGAATAACTTTCTACCCAGTCAGTCATGTCTCTTTCGAGACATGATCGCCCAAGCGTGTATCACGTATGGCACTTAACTGACTGAAGTAAGTGGGTTGACCTGACGGGGTTAAAAATACAACTAAAGTCAGGTGAATTGATTTCTCTCAGAAGTCATACCAGTTAAGACAGTCAAATAACTTCACATGAATAATACCCACATTTGGGACTATATCTCTTTCTCTCCTTCCACTTCCGTTCCTTCATTTCTGTCTCCCCTACTTCCCCTCACAAATAATGTCATTTACTTATTTATTTGTAATTTTATGTTTATTATTATTATTTTTATTATGTTCCCTCTTCATTTTAGAAAAAGCTCATTCCGGCAAAAAATTTTATGCTAGATGGAGGAATATTGTAAAAGGGTCTGATGAGATGAGCTGTTTAAGCTCATTGAAATGAACTATAGTTTATAACTAATATGACGTGTTGAGTTTTCCTTTATAAACTATATATATATATATATATAGAGAGAGAGAGAGAGAGAGAGACAGAGAGAGAGAGTTAGTTTTGGTCATAATTACATTAGACTAGTACTCAGTTGCATTAAAAAGAGTGCAATAAATATTTATTGTATAACTTTTAAATATTTTTATTTGGAAATGAGTTATTTCCGCAACCTAGGTTTCTACCTTTCGGTATCTTCAGGCGATTTATAATAACTGATTTTCAAACAGGGACTTTTTACGAACGCGCGACTTAAAATTTTGAACAACAGAAAATGTTCAAAATTAGTGAAGAGTTATTTAAGGAAATTGCAACATCTACATCTATGTTTCTATGAGCCTCGTATGTATTTGTAGGTGTGATTACATCTGGACATAATTTATGATATTTCATTTACTAATTTTTTTGTTCTGAGAACAACATAATAGCAATTGTTTCTTCCTGAAACAATCTGCATACGTCACCACCGTTGTATGGCTTGGCTAGTTTCACTATACTCCAAGTTGCATCAGGGTCTTCTACATTTTTCGTGGCTAGCCATTTTGGTACAATTTTTGAGGTTTTCCTGTTTGTATAATTATTTTATCTGTTTTTAAAAAATGTGTTTAATTAGTAGACACCAAATATGTTTTTATTTTTGTTTTGTCCATCTACACTACCGTCCATAATTATTAGGCCACCCCAGGTGTTTAAAGAAAGTGGTTAATTCTAAATGAAAATAGAATTGTTCTTTTCTTATTATTACTTTGCAAAATTATAAAAGAAAAATAGCGACATTTTACCCATCGCACCTTGTATATATATATATATATACACTACTGGCCATAATTATTAGGAAACCCAAGTTTTTTAAAAAAGTGATGTCTTTCATACTATTTTTAGCATTTATTGCCAAGTGGATAATTCTAAATGAAAGTAGAATGGTTTCTTTGTTGTTATTATTTTGCAAGATTTTACAAGGCAATGAAGCAAAGAGGGACTCATCCGAATCCTCCAATATTTTTTTCTTTCTTTCATTGATGAAATTGCAATATAATAATTATTAGATATTTATAAATTCATTTTATGCACATGTTATTGTGCAATATTAACAAAAGAACCATTCTATTTTCATTTACAATTATTCACTTGGCAATAAATACTAAAAATAGTATGAAATACATAATTTTTTTAAAACACTGGGGTTGCCTATTAATTATGACCGGTAGTGTATATCATATACCCCTGCTTTATAAATTTTCCTTTCTGTTTTGCAAATTCTGTTAAGTAGGTATTTATTTTTGTCCCTACAGTTACAATTCTTGTTAATGATGTTATTTTGTACTTTTTCATTTAGGTTTCTGACATTTTGTTTTTTATGTAATTTTCAAACTTACTTGTACAGCTATAACATAATTTAATAGAAATCCTGTTGAAAATTTTAATGTTGACCATGTCCACCATAGTTTATAAATATAGAATACAGCACAGTACGTAACCTGTTCAATGAAACAAAGTCAAAGATTAACACTCACGATTCAGACACTCTACTGAATCTGACTACATCGCCAATATTCAGGAAAATATGGTCGCCTTTATACATGTCGCATTGAATATTTTGAGCCTTCTGATTGGTTAACCCTTTTATTAATGAGCTATCAAATGAGTCAGCTCATGGCAGTCTCAATTATATACAAGGTTACCCCAAAACTCCAATATTTGTTCATTATGAGATTTTTTTGGAATTGTTTATTGATTAATATAAAATATATGTGTCTTATTTTGGATTTTACTTTTAAGTTAAACGGTGGGTTGAACTAAATAATAATTGATTTCTATCATTGATTTTTCTTTGTTTGTTTGACTGAGGTTTGTATTCTAAATTTTTCTTATGGCCAGATTGCTTTAAGGCATTTTCATAATATTTTTTTTTTCATCAAAGATTGGTGACTTTGACGAATTCTTTGATGCCAGAAGATACTGAAAAATTGAAATCTAGATTACGGAAATAACTTATTTTCAAATGAAATATATACATATATATAGGAAAAACTACTAAAAAGCTGTAAGTTTAAAAATATATTATTTGACAGAATTTATTTATTTCTGTTATTATATTTGATATTTAAAAATATTATTAGAGATAGGTTTAGGTTTACAAATATTAAAAAAATATGTCGTTTTCTGCGTCACGTCATGTAAACAATATCTCCACGAACGCTCATCGCGAAAACGTTTCCAATTTAAATTTTAAAATCATTTGTTTCTGATGAAAGGCCGAGGACGGTCTGAAATATCAAATATAATAATAGAAATAAATAAATACTGTCAAAAAATACATTTTTAAACTTACAATTTTTTAGTAGACAACACCAAGACGCACACAACATGCACTTAACACGACAACAAAGGTCACACACACACGCAATCAGTAACAATAACCACACACACACTTCTTACTCCCTTATAACAAACCGATAACCAGGCTAAAGCACACACTCACACGCACACACACGCGCGCACACACACACACACACACACACACACACACACACACACACACACACACACACACACACACACACAGAGATAAATAAGTTAGGTAGATTTAATTACAATACTACACATAGCCTTTACACACAGAAAAAATAGTTACAATAATCACGCTAACACATTTTCTCCTCCCCCCGGGCTATAGTAGCAGAGGTGCCCATAACAAAGCACGTACCAGGACAGTACACACACACACACACACACACACACACACACACACACACACACACACACACACACATAAAAGTAGATTCAATACACTACGCCTCCTCGGACTTACCCTGTCGTCCGACCTCAAATGGAACCACTATATTGAATCCATAGCAAAATCTACTGCTAAGAACGTTGGGTCACTATGTCGACCCAGGATGTTTTTTTCCACCTGAATCCATCCTGCATATATACAAGTCAACCATCCGTCCGTGCATGGAGTACTGCTGCCATTTATGGTTAGGTACCCCTGCCGTTCTCCTCAGTGTTCTTGACAGGCTCCAAAGGAGAGTCTGTAATGTGATAGGTACGGATTTGGCGGCTCGACTGCAGCCACTTCCCCATCGTCGAAATGTGGCCACCCTTTGTCTGTTCCATAAATACTTTCATGGCTTCTGCTCGGACGAACTTAAGTCGCTGATGCCTCCTCAACAGGTGTTTACTCGTGCAACCAGACTGGCAACTGGGTCCCACCCATTCACAGTCAGGTTAGCCAAATGCAGACGACAATTCTACTCCTGCAGCTTCTTCTCTCGCACTTCCCGCCTGTGCAACTCGCTCCCGTATTCTCGCTTTCCTGACGGCTACAACCTCCAGAAATTTAAATGCAAAGTCAATACTCATCTACTAACCACTGGACTCTAGCTCTCTCCCCACCCCCGTATAACCTTCCCTTTCTCTCCACCTATGTATCTGTCATTGCACCTGCTTTCTCAGCTTTCTATTGTTCCTTTCTAACTAGTTTGTACTCCTCACTCTTTTCTAATTAATCTTTTTACACTTATGTAGCCCCCTGCACATCAGTGGGGTTTCCGCCTTGCTCGGGGTGAAACGATTAAAAAAAAAATTACAACACACACAACGAGCAAACACCACCAGATAAAGACAACAGATAAGACAACAGCAATGTAACTGATATTCTTTGACCAGGTCAAAGTCACATCAACTCCCAGATCCTACGAACTGATTCCATCAGACCAATAAAAACCCCAACTTGAATACACACACACACACACACACACACACACACACACTCTCTCTCTCTCTCTCTCTCTCTCTCTCTCTCTCTCCCCCACACACACCATTAGACCATTAAAAAAAACTAGAACACGCATAGATACACACTCGCACACACACACACACACGCACACGTACATACACGCACACACGTACAGCAGCAGTGGATAAAGACAGCCATTCATAGATGGACGGCTAAAGAGCACGATCACTGAGGTTTTCTCTGCCATTCTGATGATGAGATTATAGTCTCGAAATATCATAATAAACAGGCCATACAAACACCTCCCGACCTTCCTTTATTTCATTCAACGCATTGACAGCCTTCAAGACATAATTGGAGTAGATAGACTAAACTATCGCCCGGTTCACACGCCACCCACGTCTATTGAACTGGTGTAGAGGCTCATCCCTTGTTCCCTGTTTAGGATGTGGTTCCCGGCTTTCTCTTTTCCAATCTTTTCATTCTTACAGAGCCCCCTGCGCTTCAGTGGCATTACCACCTTGCTTGGGGTGACATGATTAAAAAAACCCAAAAAAAACAACAAAAAAAACACATACAACTTTTTAGTAGTTTTTCCTATACATATTATTAAGATCACTATATATATATATATATATATATATATATATATATATATATATATCTTGTCACACACGTGGTGGGGTGGGATAATTTTATTGTTTTTTTTCTGTCTTAATGTAAGATACTTAATAGTAGGTATATCAATATATATGTTACCATCATTTTAGACGACATATCGATATAAATATTTTTCCATCGTTTTTGACGGCACAGAATCACTCGTATTAAATAATAAATAATTATTAACTGGGGTAAGGAATAACTTGTTAATTTTAACGCTTTCAACTTGAAACTACTCTGTTTTAATTGTCCGAGATGACCCGTCTTATACATTGCATGGGATGGCTGACGATCACTTCAAGGAGAGTGATCCACTGCATACTGGAGTTAATGTTCTTCGTTGACACACAGTCGAAAAATTATATAGAATAATTCTTAGGTCTAAAAAAGTTGATTCACTGTCGTTCTAGACAATCTTTCTCGCCAGAATCTATATTACTAGTCCAAAAAAAAAAAAAAGAAAGATGGTTGAAATGTTGTCTAGAAACCGAGTATCTTTTTTTTTTAGCTTATGTGATGGCGCTGAATCTGAAACTGATATTATTTTTCTTGATTAGCTATCGTTTTCTCCATACAAAAATGAGCAACAATAACTATTTAGAGTAATAAAGTGTTATTGCTGAATAAAATGATCAATAACATTGCTCAACAAAAAAACAAAAAATGTAAAATGGCGTCGAAACACCAAAGATTTCTTTTAGCTAATATGAGGACGCTGAATCTGAAAATGATATTACTTTTTCTTGGTTAGCTACCGTTTTTGCTGTAGAGAAATTACTCTTTTTTTTTTTAAAAAAAGCAGTCTTTTTATTTGCTCTTTGAATATATATAAGAATGTGTATTGTGCTGCCGTGGATATCGACTGGGAATGAGAAATCGGGGAGCCGTGTTCGAATTCTAGTTGAATTTCTTGCATTCACTTATGCACAAATACCATTGGAAACGGTATTAATCCGTCTCTTCCCTCGGGTTATGGGTTAAATAATAGGACAGATTGGGTTCTATAGCCGTGGCTGGTAACCAGTCTACCGCAGAAAGCAATGGCAACTTATTGCGGGATAATCTTCTGCCCAGTCAGTCATGTCTCTTTCGAGACGTGATCGCCCAAAGCGTGTATCACGTATTGCACTTAACTGACTGACCGAATATAATAGTTGGAAACATAATTAAAGCTGCTAATGGACATAAAGTGGGGGATCATTTTTTTATTGTTATGAAGTAATGAACTGACCCCTCATTAATTAATACTTAATAATATAATATATCTCTTCTCTTTTCAGCTATGTGTTGAATAGCAGGAAAGATCGGGTTCTGTAGCATTGGTTAGCAACTAATTTATCGTCGAAAGCAATAGCAAACTACTGCGGGATAATCTTCTGCCCAGTCAGTCATGTCTCTTTCGAGACATGATCGCTCAAAGCGTGTATCACGTATGGCACTTAACTGACTGACTTTGTATATATGACATCAATTCCAGTCGAATTCGTTTAATTCTTTTACGCACAAATACCCTTGGGAAAGGTATTAATCCATCTTTTCTCCCTCCAGCTATGGTTTAAATAGCATGCCAGATTGAGTTCTTGTTATGGTGCCCTATCTACATTGGAACTGATTCTGCCTCCTTTAACCTGCGAGGCAGTCGTGAGGCAGTCATGAGTCAATCGAGTCGCAGCGTAACTACACAATTCGGACCTACATTTCTATGTGCTAACTACTAATACTTTTCTTTGTATACATATTCTGTTATACTAATACTACCTTGTGAAGTGTCTTTCTTCCTGGCCGTAACAGGCCACAACAATTCTATAGCATTGGTTGCCAACTGGTACACAGCAAAACGTAATAGCAACGTACTGTGGAAAACTTTTCTGCCTAGTGAGACATGTTTTTTTTTTTTTTTTTTTTTTTTTTTTTTAATCATCTCACCCCAAGCAAGGCATTCCACTGCCACTATTGCGCATGGGGCTACATAGAGGAAGGTAAAGAGAAGGAGTGGATAGACATAGGGAATGTCAGGAGAAAGGTGATAGATGAGTAAGGATAGCGAGGATGAGTGTCGAGCAGGTTAGTGTGTTAGGAGGTGTCTATTGACCTTACATTTAAACTCCTGGAGATTGTAGCCGTCGGGGAAGCAATCGTTTGGAAGAGAATTCCACAGTCGGGAAGTGCGAGGAAAGAAACTGTTGGAGTAGAAGTTACGGCTGCATTTTATCGGTTTCACTGTAAAAGGGTGGGATCTAGTTGCTCATCTAGTATCTCGTGCAAATTCGTATTTATATCTCGTGCAAATTCGTATATATTTATGTCTCGAAAAAGACATGATCGCCCAAGCGGGTATCAAATATTGCAATTAACGGACTGACTAACTAGATTAGCGGAAAGGTCTCATCATTTTGCAGTTAAAATAGGTAGATTAATCGTAAGTTCAGCGTCTTCTCTCGCAATTTGTACTTATGTAACTCTTTTACAGCTTCTGTTTGCCTCGTCATATTTGATCCTCAAAAATTTAAATGCTGTGTTAATCGTTAGCTACTTTTTAATTAATTATCGTTCTTTTATAGAAATTTTTCCATCGTAGTATTTTCTCTTATAATCTGTGCGAGAAAAGAAACTACGCATAGAATATACGTTTATATCTGGCCTGCTTAACTTTAAATTGGTGATTCCTCGTCACAAGTCAAATACTGCATTTAATAAGTCAAATAGTGCATTTTAATAAGTCAAGTACTGCATTTTAATACGTCAAATACTGCATTTAATAAGTCAATTACTGCATTTTAATAAGTCAAATACTGAATTTAATAAATCAAATACTGCATTTTAATAAGTCAAATACTGCATTTAATAAGTCAAATACTGAATTCAATAAATCAAATACTGCATTTTAATAAGTCAAATACTGCATTTAATAAGTGAAATACAGAATTTAATAAATCAAATACTGCATTTTAATAAGTCAAATATTGCATTTACTAAGTGAAATACTGAATTTAATAAATCAAATACTGCATTTTAATAAGTTAAATACTGCATTTTAATAAGTCAAATACTGTATTTTAATAAGTCAAATACTGCATCTAATAAGTGAAATACTGAATTTAATAAATCAAATACAGCATTTTAATAAGTCAAATTCTGCATTTAATACTGCATTCACTTCGAAGAATCTAAGCAACATAATGAAGAACTCATTCGAACAATTACGATGAAACTATTTATAGAGACGGCAAAGGTTCTTCTCTATTCAGGATAGCATGTAAGGAAGTGATAAATATTTATGCAGGATGTACGCAAACAACACACACACACACACACACACACACACACACACACACACACACACACACCACGCACACGCACACACACACACACACATATATATATATATATATATATATATATATATATTCCCTTCCACATACTTGCTTCCCCGACACTTACAATCTTCAGGAGTTTAAATGTAAGGTCAATAGACACCTCCTAATACACTAACTCGCATTCATTCTCTCAGTCTTCCCGTCTACCCAAGCCTCATCCTCGGTATCCTTACTCGTCTATCACCCTCCTTCTAACATTTCCTATATTTAACCACTCTTTCTCATCACATTCTCCTATGTAACCCCTGCGCAATAATGGCAGTGGAGTGCCTTGCTTGCGGTAAAATTATATATATATATATACATTCAAAACAGAAATAGGGCTGTTCCAATGAGAGAAATTGGTATAGAATAAAAAGTGAGAGAATCCGTCAACGTTTTGTTTAAAGTATGAATTTATTGTTGTTGTTATTATTATTCATATTACTTGCTTCTTGTATGATACATTTAGTGCCCTTATTTGTGACGCTACATGTGTTTAGAGTCTAAATTTCACTCTCTTCAGGCAAATAAAGTTGTGACTTCCCCTATCGAGATCCGTTTGCGTTTCTGATGGCCATGGTATCATGTATAAATAGATAAGTCAAGCGGAAACCAACCATGTCGGAGAGTTTATACGTTCGGGTTGGTTTTTTTTTTTTGGTTTTTTTTCACACTCGCACGTGAAGTTTCGTCTGGTGCCTTTCTTGTCTGTAAAGAATTTTATTCAATGACTTGCGAAATTTGATTTCGTCTTTAAAATTTTTTTCAGCGATGTTTACTCTACAGTTCATTCTAGTTCTTTTTTCTTGCTTTGGGGATACTGTTTGTATTTAGTGTGTGTGTGTGTGTGTGTGTGTGTGTGTCAGCGTTTGTGTTTTTTTTGTTTTTTTTCGTATTCGAATTTTGTGTGTGGGCCCTAGGTTTATCATGTTGCTTTGTTGTGTGAAGACTTGTATTTTTTTATGAATATTTTTTCCTGCATCATGAGTGTGTCATAATCTGCATTTTGGTAGATGGACATTACTCTGAATTTATCTCCACTGCATCCATGCAAACTTTGAGAGACATACAATTTCCTGTTGTTGGCTAGCTTGATGTTACGTCTGCGCAGGGCTAATCTTTTATTCACCCCTTGGGTCTTATGTTTTTGCACATTCGTAGCATTTTAGAGCGAAAATTACATTTTTAGAGTTGCAGAGAAAGTAAGGAAAGAGCAGTAGACAATTCCTTTTTCTATTGGTCGGTTTATCTTTTTAACATCAGCTCGCTAAATGAACAATGAAAAATAATCGTTATGTTATCGGAAGATATGCGTCGATCCCATGCGCAGATATCAAATCTGTTATTCTACTCTGGTCGTCGAGCAGTCAACATCTGGTTAAACAGAAAAGTGTAAGAAAAACGATATAGTACACTTACCAAATCGATCCGTCTTTTTACTGCTATATTTATAACTCTTACATTTTACGTTAAAAAATTTGTTTAAGTGCATATATATATATATATATATATATATATATATATATAGTCATCCGCAGACAGATCTGTTTCGCTGCATTAGACTCCGATTGCTTTTTAACCCAGGATTGAAATCCGACCGAATTGGCGTCAGTCGGCGATACTGCCTCTGGGCTATGGGCATTCGGTAAAAAAAGGCAGACCTTTTAGCGTGTATATTATCATTATACGCGCCCAATAGCCAGAGTGCTCTAATTCATTTCACTGAATGAGCGATGCATATAAATATATATTTATTTATATATATATGTACACTTAAATAATTTTTTTACGTAAAATGTAAGAGTTATAAAAAAATAAAATGGTCCATGATGGGAAGGGGGATTGAATTGCAAGAGACTGATCAAAGTAAAACCCAGCCAACACTCTCACTCTTTACACAGCAAAGATCTGCAGGACCTGATGTAAACAGACTCCAGCAACTTCGAATAGAAAAGTGAATACGAATTGGCCAATTCGGAAAACTAGTCAACGTTAAACTCCATAGCACACTTTAAAATTTTTTCTGAACACTTATGACTATTTATGCAATATATATATATATATATATATATATATATATATATACACTGCTAAAAAAATTAGAGAAACACTTCGAAAACTCATCAGATGTAAACATGGGAAAATGATCTTGAATATCTTTCCTGATAATAAGTAGGTGATGTATTAGTGATAAAATGATGCCACATAATTTGATAGAAATGAAAATGGTCACCCTATAGAGGGCGGGGGGAATCAAAGACACCCCAAAAACAAAAGTGAACAAAATGATGCAGCAGACTGGTCCATTTTGACAAATTCTTATTTAGAAACTCAGAATAATTCGCCGTAGTTTGTGTGGTCCCCCACTTGGTTGTACGCATGCCTGACAACATCGGGGCATGCTTCTAATGAGACAACGGATGGTGTCCTCGGGGGATCTCCTCCCAGATCTGAACCAAGGCATCACTGAGCTCATGGACAGTCTGAGAGGTAACCTGGCGGTACCGGATGGACCGAAACATAATGTTCCAGAGGTGTCTATTGGGTTTAGGTCTGGTGAGCGTAGGGGCCTATCAGTGGTATAAATTCTTTCTTCCTCCAGGAACTGCCTGCATACTCTAGCCACATGAGGTCGAGCATTGTCGTGGACCAGGAGGAACCCAGGTCCGACTGCACCAGCGTAGGTTCTGATAATTGGTCCAAGGATTTCATCCCGATACCTAAGCAGTCAGTGTGCCATTATCTAGCCTGTAGAGGTCTGTGCGTCCATCAAGGGATATGCCTTCCAAACAATCACTGACCCACCAAAAAACCGGTCATGCTGAATGATGTTGTAGGCAGCATAACGTTTTCCACGGCATCTCCAGACCCTTCATGCCTGTCGCATGTGTTCAGATTGAACTTGCTCTCATCGGAGAAGAGCACAGAGCGCCAGTGACGTAGTTGCCAATTCTGGTGATCTATGGCAAACGCCAATCGAGCTCTACGGTGTTGAGCAGTGAGCACAGGGTCTCCTACAGGACGTCGGGTTCTCAGGCCACCCTCGGGGACCCTGTTTCTGATTGTTTGGTCAGAAACATTAACACTAGTGGCCTGCTGGAGTTGATTTTGTAGGGCTCTGGCAGTGCTCATCCTTCTTGCACAAAAGCGCAGTTGCCTATCTTCTACGGCCCTGTCCAGCTCTGTTGGAATAATTACATGTCACCTGGAATCTCCTCCATGCTTTTGAGACTGTGCTGGGAGACACAGCAAACCTTCTTGCAGAGGCACCTATTGATGTGCCATTCCTGGAGGATTTGCTCTACTTGTGCGGCCTCTGTAGCGTCCAGCCACCGCATCATGCTATCAACAGAGATGTTGATCCATGGCAAATGAAAAACTACAGCAGTTGAAAGTCAGTCAGTAAAAAAATCAGCCAAAAGAGATGAGAAGGGAAAATAAGTATCAGTGGCCTCAACCATTCCGGTTTAGCGGGGGGGGGGGTCTCATTGTTGCCCCTCTGAAGCACCAGTTGTTGATTTCAATAACAACAAAGCAGCTGAAACTGATTAACAACCCCCTCTGCTATTTATCTGACCAGATCAATATCCCAAAATTTGGAGGATAGGTTGCTATACTGTGATTAAAAAGTGTGCCTCTAATCTTTTTGTGCAGTGTATATATATATATATATATATATATATATATATATATATATATATATATATAAATTCAGTCACACACATGGAGAGAGAGAGACAATAATGAGGCAACGTCGACTCTCTTCATTCTCTTTACTACCAGTTATTAAACTTTACTATCATTGATGAAAGCTCTTGCCCTGTGTTGCTTTTTAACAGTGCCCTGTTATTTTATTTTTGCAATAATCATATCGTCGAGTAGTAAATATATATATATATATATATGTCCTATTTATTATAATAAAAAACCTTTGTGCATGTATACATATATATATGTGTGTGTGTGTGTGTGTGTGTGTGTGTGTGTGTGTGTTCTCTTTTGTCACACTCTGTGGGGGATAACCTATGAGAAAACTAATAGAAAGCTAATATTTCTCTCAGATACGTTGGCGTCATGTTTTACGGCAGGCGTACACACGTAATAACAATAATGAACGAACCTTCCAATGTCTTCATCCCTACTAGTACTATGTTAGAGTATCTTTCCTTTCGTCTCTGCTCTTAAATAATAATAATAATAATAATAATAATAATCAATACCATCTTTATCAGGATTATCGCTTTATTTACTACAATACAATTTTCTCACATGATAACAAGAATTTAACGTCATTATCGTAACTAGTTCCCCATTCAATCAGTCACGTGCCATACTTGAAACAGGCTTTGGCGGTCATGTCTATCAAGAGAAATGACTGACCGGGCAGAATATTATCTCGCAGTAGGTTGCCATTACTTTCTGCGGTAGACTGGTTGCCGACCAAGGCAACAGAACTCAATCTGTCTTGTTATTTAACCCATAACTGGAGGGAAGAGACGGATTAATACCTTTCCCAAGGATATTTGCGCGTAAGTGAATGCAACGAATTTGACTAGAATTTGAACACGGCTCTCAGATTTCTCGTTCGATATCCACTGCACCACAACGCACATCTCATGTAGAGTAAGAAGCCAAAAATATATAAAGAGAAGGAATTGTGCAAAAAGAAAAGACGATAAGATTACTGTAAAGACGGTCATAATTTGGGAGAGAAAAAAAAGAACGAAAAGGAAAAGAAAGAAAGAAAGAAAGAAAGAAAAGAAAAAAGAAGGAAAGAAATAACGAAAAGAAAAAGAAAGAAATAACGAAAAGGAAAAAGAAAGAAATAACGAAAAGGAAAAAGAAAGAAATAACGAAAAGAAAAAAGAAAGAAAGTAAGAAAGAAAGAAAGAATGAAAAGTGAGAATGAAAGAAAGAAATAACGAAAAGAAAAAAGAAGGAAAGAAATAACGAAAAGAAAAAGAAAGAAATAACGAAAAGGAAAAAGAAAGAAATAACGAAAAGGAAAAAGAAAGAAATAACGAAAAGGAAAAAGAAAGAAAGTAAGAAAGAAAGAAAGAATGAAAAGTGAGAATGAAAGAAAGAAATAACGAAAAGAAAAAAGAAGGAAAGAAATAACGAAAAGAAAAAGAAAGAAATAACGAAAAGGAAAAAGAAAGAAAGAAAATAACGAAAAGGAAAAAGAAAGAAAGTAAGAAAAAAAGAAAGAATGAAAAGTGAGAATGAAAGAAAGAAATAACGAAAAGAAAAAAGAAAGGAAAGAAATAACGAAAAGAAAAAGAAAGAAATAACGAAAAGGAAAAAGAAAGAAATAACGAAAAAAAAAGAAAGAAAGTAAGAAAGAAAGAAAGAATGAAAAGTGAGAATGAAAGAAAGAAATAACGAAAAGAAAAAAGAAGGAAAGAAATAACGAAAAAAAAAAGAAAGAAAGTAAGAAAGAAAGAAAGAATGAAAAGTGTGAATGAAAGAAAGAAATAACGAAAAGAAAAAAGAAGGAAAGAAATAACGAAAAGAAAAAGAAAGAAATAACGAAAAGGAAAAAGAAAGAAATAACGAAAAGGAAAAAGAAAGAAAGTAAGAAAGAAAGAAAGAAAGAATGAAAAGTGAGAATGAAAGAAAGAAATAACGAAAAGAAAAAAGAAGAAAAGAAATAACGAAAAGAAAAAGAAAGAATTAACGAAAAGAAAAAAGAAAGAAATAACGAAAAGAAAAAAGAAAGAAAGTAAGAAAGAAAGAAAGAATGAAAAGTGTGAATGAAAGAAAGAAATAACGAAAAGAAAAACGAAATAAAGAAATAACGAAAAGAAAAAAGAAGAAAAGAAATAATGAAAAGAAAAAAGAAAAACATAACGAAAAGAAAAAAGAAGGAAAGAAATAACGAAAAGAAAAAGAAAGAAATAACGAAAAGGAAAAAGAAAGAAATAACGAAAAGGAAAAAGAAAGAAAGTAAGAAAGAAAGAAAGAATGAAAAGTGAGAATGAAAGAAAGAAATAACGAAAAGAAAAAAGAAGGAAAGAAATAACGAAAAGAAAAAGAAAGAAATAACGAAAAGGAAAAAGAAAGAAATAACGAAAAGGAAAAAGAAAGGAATAACGAAAAAAAAAGAAAGAAAGTAAGAAAGAAAGAAAGAATGAAAAGTGAGAATGAAAGAAAGAAATAACGAAAAGAAAAAAGAAGGAAAGAAATAACGAAAAGAAAAAGAAAGAATTAACGAAAAGAAAAAAGAAAGAAATAACGAAAAGAAAAAAGAAAGAAAGTAAGAAAGAAAGAAAGAATGAAAAGTGTGAATGAAAGAAAGAAATAACGAAAAGAAAAATGAAATAAAGAAATAACGAAAAGAAAAAAGAAGAAAAGAAATAATGAAAAGAAAAAAGAAAAACATAACGAAAAGAAAAAAGAAGGAAAGAAATAACGAAAAGGAAAAAGAAAGAAATAACGAAAAGGAAAAAGAAAGAAATAACGAAAAGAGATGAATACCTTTCCCAAAGCGATAATTCTGTTAAAGATGGTATTGATCATTATTATTATTATTTTTTAAGAGAAGAGAGGAAAGGAAAGATACTCTAATATTGTGGCGCAGTGGATATCGACTCGGAACGAGAAATCGGAGAGCCGATTTCAAATTCCAGTTGAATTTCTTGCATTCACTTACGCGCAAAAAGGTATTAATCCGTCTATTCCTTCCAGTTATGGGTTAAATAACAGGACAGATTGGGTTCTATAGTATAGCCTTGGTCGGCAACCAGTATACCGCAGTAAAGCAATGGCAACCTACTGCGGGATAATCTTCTACCCAGTCAGTCATGTCTCTTTCGAGACATGATCGCCCAAGCGTGTATCACGTAGGGCACTTAACTGACTGACTGACCTTTCCCAAGTGTATTTGCTCGAAAGTTATTGCAAGAAAGTTAGCTAAAATTTGAACTCGCTTCCCCGATTTAACGTTCCAAGCGATATCCACTGCCCCACAACCGACATCCTAGTTCACCGTTACAGTCTCCAAAGTTTCCTCTCGTCTCTTAAATGATAATAATAACAAGGATAAATAACAAATATATCTCCACTACCACTGCTACTCCCCTAGCCTCCTGTTTCTTTGAAATAATAATTAATAAATATTACGTTTGTTCTTCGTTTATTGAACCAACTTTCAAAGACTTGTAAATTAATCTAAACAATTATGGAAATGAGAATGAATTAAATCGATCCAGTCCACTACAATGATCAATTTAGCGTAAGAAATAAATCGGATATGCTCCTCAACATGAAACCTTTATGGGGAAGATATTACAACGGACACTAATGATTTATGCTTTCTCGGCGGCTTGATTTGGACCAAGATGGCTGATAAATCAGAGTAATCAAGTAAAAACTAAACCATCACTAACCCACCACCAACCGGTCATGCTGAATGATGTTGCAGGCAGCATAACGTTCTCTACGGCATCTCCAGACCATTTCACGTCTGTCGCATGTGCTCAGATTGGTGTCCTGGGAGGATCCCCTCCCAGATCTGAAACAGGGCATCACTGATCTCATGGACAGTCTGAGGGGCAACCTGGCGGTACCGGATGGACCTGAACATAATGTCCCAGAAGTGTCTATTGGGTTTAGGTCCGGTGAACGAAGGGGCCTGTCAATGGTATCAATTCCTTTATCCTTCAGGAACTGCCTGCATACTCTAGCCACATGAGGTCGGGCATTGTCGTGGACCAAGAGGAACCCAGGTCCGACTGCACCAGCGTAGGTTCTGATAATTGGTCCAAGGATTTCGTCCCGATACCTCAGTAGTCAGTGTGCCATTATCTAACCTGTAGAGGTCTGTGCGTCCATCTAGGGATATGCTTCCCCAGACCATCACTGACCCACCCCCAAACCGGTCATGCTGAATGATGTTGCAGGCAGCATAACGTTCTCCACGGCATCTCCAGACCCTTCATGCCTGTCGCATGTGCTCAGATTGAACCTGCTCTCATTGGTGATAAGCACAGTGCGCTCGTGGCGTAGTTGACAATTCTGGTGATCTATAGCAAATCGAGCTCTACGGTGCTGGGCAGTGAGCAGAGGTTCTCCTACAGGACGTCGGGCCCTCAAGCCACCCTCATGGAGCCTGTTTCTGCGTAGATTAAAGACTTGGCAAATGTGACAGTGTTCTTGTTGAGAAACCACACAAAATCGAATCTATCTAAACTTATTTATCAATGGAAAGTTGTCTGTGTGTGTGTGTCTGTGTGTGTGTGTCCGTTATCTATAGACTCCGAAATGGCTGAACCGATTTTCTTGAAGATTTACAAAGTTGTACTATAAGCGTTTGTGAGTGTTCTTAGCTAGGTTTTGTGTCGAGGTACCCCGGATAAATATCGAAAATCGATAATCGAAAAAATCGGGTTATAGAAGGAGTGGTCCGATTTTAATCAAATTTGATACATTCATAGACAAAGGCATAAGAAACGATATTCAGAAGTTTCAAGGTTGCAGTTCTCACAATAGTGCAGAGAATTGATTATATATATATATATATATATATATATATATATATAAAAGGTAAGATGTTTGTGTGTGTGTGTGTCTGTTTATTTGCCTGTATGTCTGTATTTTTTTTCAGCCCTTTTATTTTAGTTTTTCCTTCGGTTTTCTCTCTAAGTAGATATAATTGTAGTTGTTAGTCTCAGCCATGATACCATTTACTCAGAGGACTTATTTAGCCTTCAAAATTCAGTTTACGACGAAAAAAACTTATTTGATATCGATAGCAGGAAATCAAAATTTGACTTACATCCATTCATTTTTCTTTCAGTCTCCGGTTTCGCTTTAACTGGAAACAACTACTGCTTTTTAGTCTTTCGTGCCAACGTCCAAAGAGTCTGAGCTCCAGGACCATGGATTAATTTTAAAGCTTTAATTACATCCGAGCAACGCCGGGCTATACTGCTAGTTTATTTATATTTATTTTATTTTAATTTATATTTATTTATATTTATTTTTTCTTTTATTTACACAAAAAAAAAAAATAAGAGAGAGATTTGTACCCTCAGAAAAAACAAATTGATTTAACAGAGTAGACGTCATAATAGAACTAACACTTTAGGATTCTTTCGACCAATACATCATCGAAAGTCAACGTTGCTAAAACTTTAAAATAATTATCAGGACACATTAATTTGACGTTATAGAAGGGAAGGCTGAATTCGATTAAAAATAAATTTTAATAAAAAAATAAATAATTAAAATGTAAGAGGTGGTGTAAACATAAGATCCACAAGAGTTGTAAAAAGAAAAAAAGGGGACTCCAATAAATGCAAACATCGAATGAAGTGCTCTTTTTTTCAGCACAAAATTGCGCCGGTGTATTTTTAAGTGCACAGCCTCAAGAACACGTAGATGATATGATGATCTAGTACTGTGCATGTATCTTCATACCGGTTGGTACAGTCATAAATGTCGAGCGGATGTTGACTAATATTTATAAAGTCATTAAAATAAGAATTCTTTTGGTAGCCAGTGTTGGATTTCTTTTTGAAATTTTCTCACCAAGCAGGACTTAAGAGTTTGCCGAGCGCGAGAGAATATGAAAATGCATAATTAATACGCAAGAATAAACAACAGATTTTAGAAGTCTGAAGACGATAACTGATATGCAATAAAAGAGTTTCTAAGTCAAAGTTGATTGAAAAGCAAGAAACAGGAAGCGAGAAGAAAGAGAAAAGAAAATATTAGCATAGAACTTACGAATGCATCAAGTCATTTCAACTGCAAAACGATGAGACCTCACCGCCAATTTAGTACTGTGCTTAAATTCAGAGAGTCTAAGAACCAAAGACGAAGGCTCAATAGAACAATATACATGAAAATTAAAAGTGACTGGAAAATAAGTAGCCGAAAGAGTGTTACACAAGCGAGAAGTACGAGAAGACCTCACCGCCAATCGAGTACTGAATTCAAATTCAGAATATTTAGAAACAAAATACGAAACTTCATTAGAACTATATACATGAAAATCAATGTCAACTGAAAAGTAAGAAAAGGGGAGAACATTTCACAAGAGAGAAATGCGAGAGAAAAAACTGTTAGCGTAGAACTTACATGAAGCCAATTCAACTCTAAAATGATGAGACAATGACGGCAATATAGTTCTTAATTGTTGTTATTCTCAGCTTCACCCTGACACAGAGTGGTAGCATCCATTAGAGTCCCAGCTATGGGCAAATAGTTAACCCCTAAAGTGGGGTCAAAACATCACGAAAATTTAAAAAAAAAACTTTTATAGTAAAAATTCCAGTAGTAATTTTTAGGAAAAGAAAAATATTACCAGTAATGCCTTTTTGAAGAAAGATATTGCCAAAAAATATTTCTAAAGAAAATCGAAATGACGAGGACAATATATCCACAGCAATATATATATATATATATATATATATATATATATATATATATATATATATATAAATTAAAAAAGGATTAATTCAATGATGTTGGATGATCATTTCGACATGAAAATCCCCACGGGGTATAGCACATCACCTTAGCAACAGAAAAATCCTTTCAGAAACTGGAGAAAAATCAGTCTAATTTTCCTTTTTAAAAAGATTTGCAAAGAAATTAAAAATAAAATAAAAAAGAAAAAGAAAAAAAAAGAAAAAGAAAAAGATAAAACAAAATAAAATCAAATAAACAAGAAAAGAAAATATTGACATCGTCTGGGTTCGCAAAAAAAGGAAAGAGAATTGTAACTTAAAAATTAACAGACGGCCGTGTTGAATTGATGTAAGGTTAAGCAACACGAAAAAAAGGTGGGAGATAAGAGAGATAAAGGAAGGAAGGGAGGGAAAAAGAAAAGAAAAGAAACAAAAAAAATTATATATTACAGACGCTGGACATATTCAAAAACCTAACTTCCCAAACTGTGCAAACGTATTAGGACAAGAACTATTTTATCTTTATGAGGCATCAAAATAAAGTTTAAAGTCACCCCTGTCCGAACACTTTTTTTGCACACTACCGTTAGTGTGTAAAAGTATTAGGACAGGGGTGATTTTCCTAAAAACCTCACTGAAATTCAAATACAGGTTGAAAAGCCAAGTGAATTGCTAATAAATTGTGATTATTTAAAACTAGCTGTAAAAAAATGTTTTTAAAAAAAGTTATATTTAATTTTTCCTATTTTCTATTAAACAAGTTATTTTAAAACTACTCATTATTCTATTATCCTTGGATATGACTGACTTTTTCTTATTCCCCCCTCTCGAATTGATAAATCTAATGTTACTTCGCAAGACACACGTTGAGAACAAATGTAAGCTGCTTGGCAGGAGATACCATTACATAGATTGAAGAAGCTTGTGATGTCAATGCCTGACAGAATGAAGGCTGGGATCAAAGCAAAAGGCTATTATAATAAATGTTAAATTTATTTTGTAACAAGTATTTTTTTCTTGTTAAAGCATTTGCTGAGTAAATGAAATATAATTACTTTAATTAAATTGTTTATTTTCTGTCAATATGCCTCATAAAATATAAAATAGTTCTTGTCCTAATACTTTTGCACAGTACTATGTACTACTATATATATATATATATATATATATATATATATATATATACTAGGTGCGATTGGTAAATTTTCGCAATTATTTTATTACTTCAAAGCAAAAGGCTATTATACTAAATATCAAATTTATTTTGTAACAAGTACTTTTTTCTTCTTAAAGTATTTGTTGAGTAAATGAAATAAAATTACTTTAATTAAATTCTAGGCTTCAAGAGGTTCAAAAAACGAAAGAAAAAGAAATGTGTAGATGAGGATTTGCCTTAGATTCATTTTAGAAACCCTATAAATTTAATTCTGAATTATGTTATGAAGATACATCTTTAATTCAGTCCAGAAAAAGCTGGGAAACACTATATTAACAACTTTCGACATCAACTAATAATTATAAATAAAAGTTGAAGAATGAATATCAACGACTTTTTAAAAAATCACTCATTTTCTTTCATCTTTAATCAAGACAAACGTCAGCTTATGGAAAAATGTACTAAGATTCATTAAACTGCTAAAAAATGTTTTAAATAGTGTCTAGGCAACAAACATAATTTTTAGCTAATTTGAGGGCGCTGAATCTGAAAACATCTTTAGATCTTCTTCTTCTTCTTCTTCTTCTTCTTCTTCTATGTGCCCTGTCCCTTCAGGACGTAGGCGATCATGGCTTTTCACGTCTCCCTATCCCTGGTCGCTCTTAGCACGCCTTCTCTTATTACACCATGCAACAATCGTTCTGTCATTCACTAGCTCAAGTCCATAAAACTAGAATATAATTGTATAGAAACTAACATGGCCACAAAATGATGGTCAGTTTATATATTGATTATAATATAGATTTGATCCCCCACTTTATATCCACATGATAATTTCTTATAAACAGTTGGCATATATATTCTTCTTCTATGTGCCCTGTTCCTTCAGGACATAGGTGATCATGGCCCTCCGCGTCTCCCTATCCCTGGTGGTTCTTAGCACGCTTTCTCTTGTTACATCAAACAACCCTACTTCTGTATTCCACTAGCTCAACCCATAAACCTAGAATATAAATGTATAGAAACTAGCATGGCTACAAAATGAATGATCAGTTTTTATATTTTTATAATATCGATTTGATCCCCCACATTATAATTTCTTTTAAGCGGTTGGCATATATATTCTTCTTCTATGTGCCTTGTCCTTTCAAGATGTAGGCGATCATGGCCTTCCACGTCTCCTTATTCCTGGTGGCTCTTATCACGCTTTCTCTAGTTACACCAAGCAACACTCATTCTGTCATCCACTTGCTCAGGATCGTCAATTATGTTACATGCTGTTTTTCCCTGTCTCTCCTTCCCTCTATCTGACCTGTTAGTATCAGGTTCTCCAAGACATTCTTCCTCATTGCATGTCCGAGGAACTCCAGCTGTCTCTTCCTGATTCCCAGTATCAATTTCCTTTTCGTTTCCATCTTTTCCAAAACCTCATTAATGCTCACTTGCTCGATCCATGCTATCGACAGCATCCTTCTTGAGAACAACATTGCTTCAAATATTTCCTTCGTCTTCGATTAGATTAGTTACTATTTTTGCTGCACAGAACTTTTTAAAGAATTTTTTCATTTGTTTTCTGAATATATGTCATCAAGTCCCAAGTAGGCATCTATGTAGATGACACTACAATATACTCCCGCACTGGTAAGAAACCTGTCGTGGCGGACAGACATAATCTCGCTGCTGACCTTGAACGGGATCTACACTCCGTGGTGAACTGGGGCAAGAAGTGGCTTGTCAACTTCAATTCGTCTAAGACCAAGCTGTTGTTTGTCAACCATTACATGCGACCTCTCCTGCCTCCCATAAGCATGGACCAAGCGATTCTTCCGGAGAGCAATACACTACGCCTCCTCGGACTTACCCTGTCCTCAGTCCTTAAATGGAACCACTATATTGAATCCATAGCAAAATCTAAGACGGTTGGGTCACTATGTCGATCCAGGATGTTTTTTCCGCCTGAATCCATCCTGCATATATACAAGTCAACCATCCGTCCGTGCATGGAGTACTGCTCCCATTTATGGTCAGGTGCCCCTGCCGTTCTCCTCAGTGTTCTTGACAGGTTCCAAAGGAGAGTTTGTAATGTAATAGGTGCTGATCTGGCGGCTCGACTGCAGCCACTCCCCACCGTCGAGATGTGGCCTCCCTTTGTCTGTTCTATAAATACTTTCATGGCTTCTGCTCGGACGAACTTAAGTCACTGGTGCCTCCTCAACAGGTGTTTACTCGTGCAACCAGACAACTGGGTCCCACCCATTCACAGTCAGGTTAGCCAAATGCAAACGACAATTCTACTCCTTCAGCTTCTTCTCTCGCACTTCCCGCCTGTGGAACTCGCTCTCGTATTCTTGCTTACCTGACGGCTACAACCTCCAGAAGTTTAAATGCAAAGTTAATACTCACCTACTAACCACTGACTGTAGCTCTCTCCCCACCCCTGTATAATCTTCACTTTCTCTCCACCTATGTATCTGTTATCGCACCTGCTTTCTCAGCTTTCTATTGTGCCTTTCTAACTAGTTTGTACTCCTCACTCTTTTCTAATTAATCTTTTTACAGTTATGTAGCCCCCCGCTCATCAGTGGCATTTCCGCCTTGCTTGGGGTGAAATGATTTTTAAAAAAAATCTCGAAAAGGAATACAGTATAAAATGATCAATGGAAGAATGGAAGATGTGCGTTGTGGTACAGTGGATATCGACTCGGAACGAGAAACTGGGGAGCCGAGTTCGAATTTCAGTTGAATCAATTGTATTCACTTACGCGCAAATACCCTTGGGAAATGTATTAATCAGTCTCTTCCTTCCAGTTATGGGTTAAATAGCAGGACAGATTGGGTTCTAGAGCCTTGGTCGGCAACCAGTCTACCGCAGAAAGCAATGGCAAACTACTGCGGGATAATCTTCTGCTCAGTTAGTCATGACTCTTTCGAGACATGATCGCCCAAGCGTGTATCACGTATGGCACTTAACTGACTGACTGAAGAATGGAACTCCACACCAGGAATAAGAAATACAGATTTATTGCACGAAGGTACAATAAACAATAATACACATATAGGCAAAGCCACGGGTTGGAACGGAATCGACTATCGAATAGTGAATGCTTTCGCTAAGACTTTTTCCGTATTTACTAGCCTTCACACGCAAGGCCAGATGTGACACATCGTCATTTTATAGTGGGTATGCCCGGCTTTATAGCCGGGCCAAAAAATCTCTGTCTATTTTTCTCCAGTCGTGATTCTACCCTTCGGCGGAACCACGACTGGGTTTGTGCTTTCTGCTCGGAAGCAGAGAGCGCCCTCTACCCGAAGGCAGAGAACTGACAGTGTCATAGAGCAGTCAGGCGAATGCCTAAGACTTTTTCTGTATTTACTAGCGATCCCACGCAAGGCCAGATGTGACACATGGCCATTTTATACTGGGTATTCCCGGCCATATAGCCAGGCCAAAAAATGTCTGTCTATTTTTCCCCAGTCATGGTTCTACTCCTCGGTGGAACCACGACTGGGTTCGTACTCTCTGTTCGGAAGCAGAGTACTCTCTGCTCGGAAGCAGAGTGCGCCATCTACCCCAAGGCAGAGTGCTGACAGTGTCATAGAGCAGTCAGGCGAATGCCTAAGACCTTTCTGTCGAGTCTCCACTCGTATTTACTAGCCTTCCCACGCAAGGCCAGATGTGACACTTGGCCATTTTATAGTGGGTATTCCCGGCCATATAGCCGGGCCAAAACATGTCTGTCTATTTTTCCCCAGTATGGTTCTACCCTTCGGCGGAACCACGACTGGGTTTGTGCACTCTGCTCGGAAGCACAGAGCGCCCTCTACCCGAGGCAGAGAGCTGACAGTGTCATAGAAAAGTCAGGCGAAAGCCTAAGACTTTTTCCTCTGTCGTACCGCTCGTTACCGTCCTTTAAAAAATAGAGCATTCTATTCTCGGGGGATGACAGGATGTTCCACTATAACAATATGATATTCACCTCTGGCAATAATTCTCAAAATAAAATCGTGGAAACCACACAATTCTTATTTAAATCAACAATTATGGTTTTTTTTATTAAGAAATACTAATTTTTTCCATAATAATCAAATAATAAATCTTTTTAAAAACACGACTGTATATACTAAGGTCAACCAGTATTTTCATCAAATCATTTAACTAATAGAAGAAAGAAAACCACTCGTTTATCTCACCGTCCCTGGTAGCGATCCTCCATTGTTATGATATCTTGATGGAAACGTTCTCCTTGCTCATCACTCACATTATTTATCAAGATAGCTATGTAAAAAAGGTACCTTAATATTCATATTAGATCACGACTGATTAAATGTATTAATGATCAAGTTTATCAGTTAATTTGAATTTTGACGATGAATTGGTAAAATTCGGCACTTCTATTTTAAGATTTTTACTCTTATCTTTTAAAAATAATATATTTTTAGGTGACTGACATAAATTGTTCAGCCTAACTGAAAATTGATAGGTGTCTACGACCTTTATTAACTAAAAGTTACGACCTACCAAGATTGAGAAAATTGATCTTTTTTGAGAAAATTCATTAATTTCAATGCAGCAAAAGTGATAGCAAAGCATAAAAATCTAAGATTATTTTCAAAATTAGACACCATCAAATTAGCACAAAAACAGTGTTTTCTTTCTTGTCACGATCGATACCTGTTCATTATCTATCTAAATCATTCCTTTTGTTCTATCTATCTATCTATCTATCTATCTATCTATCTATCTATCTATCTATCTATCTATCTATCTGTCTATCTATCTATTTATCTATCTATCTATCTATCTCATTCTGTTCATTATCTATCTATCTATCTATCTATCTATCTATCTATCTATCACATTCCTTTTTTTCTATCTATCTATCTATCTATCTATCTATCTATCTATCTATCTATCTATCTATCTATCTATCTCATTATGTTCATTATCTATCTATCTATCTATCTATCTATCTATCTATCTATCTCATTCTGTTCATTATCTATCTATCTATCTATCTATCTATCTATCTATCTATCTATCTATCTATCACATTCCTTTTGTTCTATGTATCTATCTATCTATCTATATATATATATATATATATATCTCATTCTGTTCATTATCTATTTGTCTATCTATCTATCTATCTATCTATCTATCTATCTATTTCATTCCTTTTGTTCAATCTATCTATCTATCTATCTATCTATCTATCTATCTATCTATCTATCTAACTTGCATACTCTCTCTCTCTCTTTCTCTCTCACTCTCATGCTTCTTTCTACGTCTACTCCACTCACATCAGTATTCTCATCCTTCTCTTACATACTTCCTGACACCCCCTGTAACCTGTCACTCTTTCACATAACTTTCCTCCTATATAACCCCCTGCAGAACAGTGACGGCAATCTGCTTTGCTTGTAAAGAAATTTCTGATTATTTGGACACTAGCAATATAGCTCGGCGTTGCTTGGGTGTAATGAAAGCTTTAAAACTAATCCATGTTCCTGGAGCTCAGACTATATGGTCGTTGGCACGAAAGACTATAAAGCAATAGTTATTTCCAGTTATTATCGATTTTTTTATATTTATCGGGGATACCTAGACACAAAGCCTAGCTAAGAACACTTGCAGACGCTTATAGTGCACCTGTGTAAGTTTTCAAGAAAATCAGTTAAGCTGTTTTGGAGTCTATAGGTAACGGACACACACACATACACACGCAGACAAAGTCCCATTTATAAATAAGTTTAGATCTATCTATCTATCTATCTATCTATCTATCTCGGTTTTTTCATATCTATCTATCTATCTATCTATCTATCTATCAATGTCATTCTTCATGTTCTATCTATCTATCTATCTCAGTTTTTTCATATCTATCTATCTATCTATTTATCTATCTATCTATCTATCTATCTATCTATATCTCAGCCTTTTCGTATCTATCTATCTATCTACATCTCAGCCTCTTCGTATCTATCTATCTATCTATCTCATTCTTCATGTTCTATCTATCTATCTATCTATCTATCTATCTATCTATCTATCTATCTATCTATCCCAGTTTCATTTGTTTGTCCCACCGTCCCTGGTATCGCTCCTCCATTGTTTTGATATCCTTAGGGAATCGTTCTCCTTGCTCATCACTCATATCGCCGCAATTATCCGGAAATTTATCGAGATGGCTATGTAAAACAAGGAACCTTAATACTCATATTAGCTTATTACTGATAAAATATGTCACTGATAACTTTTGTCAGTTAATTTAAATTTTGTCGATGAGTTGAAAAATTGATATATTTCTATATTAAATCTGTCACTCAAATCACTTTTTTTCTGGTTCTTGGTATGACGGTAAACTGCATCCAGCAACAAGGCCTCTGATTGGGAGGTTGTGAGGACTATGGAACCTCCTCTTAATTACTCTTGTTCCTAGGTCCACCCTGACCCGGAGTGGTAGCACCTGTTAGGGTCCCAGCTATGGGCAAATAGTTAACCTCCAAACTGGGGTCAAAACACGATAAAAGTATAAAAATATACTTTTATTGAAATATATACATAAAAAATACTTTTATGGAAAAATATACATTTTTGAAGAAAAATTTTTTAACATAACACATTTTTGAAAGAAAAAATTATTCTCAGCAAAATAATTTTAATGCAAAACTAGAAAACATTTTCAGTTTTCTAAAATAAAAAAGAATAAAAACAAAAAAGAAATTAATTAAATTCTGACAAAATCAACGTTCTCACTATAACTGAGCATTAAAACCCTACCTTTTTGGTAGAGGTTCATATGCCGTTAAACAAAACTCAAACTCACTTTTTTTTTTAAATAAATAATTTATTTCTGGTGGCTGATATAAATTTTTCCGCCTACGTGATAATTAATAGGTTTCTACGACATTTATTAACTACATGTTTCTCTTGGCCTAAGATCGTAAATTGATCTTTTTTACAAAAATGAGCAATTTCAGTACAGTAAAAACTGTAGCTAAACATAAAACCTATGTTAATTTTCGGAAACAGCATAATCTAATTTGATGCATCTGATTCCGAAAATGACATTAGATGTTTATGGTTAGCTAACGTTTATGCTAAAAACGCGTTTTGTTTACTAGCACCAAAAGCTGTGTCGACCAGCAAAATTTAAGCATGAACACAATTGCAAAACCACTATATTGAATCCATAGCAAAATCTACTGCTAAGAAGGTTGGGTCACTATGTCGATCCAGGATGTTTTTTCCACCTGAATCCATCCTGCATATATACAAGTCAACCACCCGTCCGTGCATGGAGTACTGCTGCCATTTATTTTCAGGTGCCCCTGACGTTCTCCTCAGTGTTCTTGACAGGCTCCAAAGGAGAGTCTGTAATGTGATAGGTACTGATCTGGCGGCTCGACTGCAGCCACTTCCCCATCGTCGAAATGTGGCCACCCTTTGTCTGTTCTATAAATACTTTCATGGCTTCTGCTCAGACGAACTTAAGTCACTGATGCCTCCTTAACAGGTGTTTACTCGTGCAACCAGACTGGCAACTGGGTCCCACCAATTCACAGTCAGGTTAGCCAAATACAGATGACAATTCTACTCCTGCAGCTTCTTCTCTCGCACTTTACGCCTGTGGAACTCGCTCCCGTATTCTTGCTTTCCTGACGGCTACAACCTCCGGAAATGGAAATGCAAAGTCAATACTCATCTACTAACCACTGGACTCTAGCTCTCTCCCCACCCCTGTATAACCTTCCCTTTCTCTCCACCTATGTATCTGTCATTGCACCTGCTTTCTCAGCTTTCTATTGTTCCTTTCTAACTAGTTTGTACTCCTCACTCTTTTCTAATTAATCTTTTTACATTTATGTAGCCCCCTGCACATCAGTGGCGTTTCCGCCTTGCTTGAGGTGAAATGATTAAAAACAAACAAACTATAGGATACAAATCCTATGCAGTCACTTTCTGAATGTGGCTTCCCTGTGTCTCTACAAATACTTTCAAGGCTTCTGTTCCGATGAACTTAGCTCACTGGTACCCCGTATATATGAATTTAGTCGAGCCACAAGATTGGCAAATAGGCCCCACTCTTTTACTGTGAAACCGATAAAATGTCAACGTAGGTTTTACTCCCTCAGCTTCTTTTCTCGCACTTTCCCCCTGTGGAATTCACTTCCGTTTACTTGCTGCCCCCACAGCTACAATCTCCAATAATTTAAATGTAAAATCAATAGTCATCTCCTATTTCACTAACGTGCATCCTCTCTCTCTCATGCTCTTTTCTCCATCCACTCCACTCTCATCAGTATTCTTATCCTTCTCTTAATCTCTTCCTAACACTCCCTGTAACCTGTCACTCTTTCACATAACTTTCCTCCTATATAACCCCCTGCAGACCAGTGACGGCAAGCTGCCTTGCTTGGGGTGATATAATTATATATATATAACTAAATCGTAAAAAGTAAAATTGCACACCTTCAAAATCGCATTTTAGAAAAAGCCAGACCAAGGCAAAATTCACAAGTCAGTGTGAAATGCAAAATTCTGGATCCTGATTGGACTACAAATCGAAAATTCATATATGACGTATTTTCACACCTAAAGATGAAAAGGCCTACTGGAATCGACATGAGAATTTTCATTATTTAAAATCACGTTTCTGATCGGTCAAAGACAGTCCAGTTAGATGACGAAACTCGCAGTAATGTAACAAAAGTAATTTCAAATTCAGTTAAAATGGGGGGGGGGGCTATCTGATAGTATCTCGCCACAATGTAAGGGAGAATCCTCAAACTGATTCGATCATGTCTCGCCTTTGCTGCCAATTTTCTTTTCTTCTTTTTCACTCCACGCTACCCGGATGTAAGGGTGCGTCACATATCTATTCTACCTCTTCGTCTATTTTTCTTTCTTTCACGCCGTTAAAGAAAGGAACAAAAAAAAAAAACAAACAAAAAAAAACAGCAACAACAGGACACGCTAAGTACTATTTCCTTATTTCTTCTTTCTCACCATGTCGTCAACCTACCTCAAAGTGGAAGGAACATAAGACTTTACATTCTGCTACTACACAACCATGAACTTTAAACTTTTGTGGTCATTTTAAATACTTACATTTTTTTTCAACAATTTCAACTACAAATCTACATGCATTTTCTCAATGAACGTTTGTCTTCTTATATATTATGTAAATGTACAGCAAACAGAATTTCACATATTTTTTCAACAACTAGATAATATGTTTAAATGCGGGGATTGTCATTTATGTTTCGAAGTGTCCAGGCATGGTCGGCACACCACCTACAGCACATATTTTTCTTTCGTTCTTGGATTTGTTGGAGCCTAGAAAGGCGAAACGCGTAATCAAATCTAGTTTCATTCCAACGGTTTTTCTTTTGTTAAATATCTTAAAAAATGTTTGAAAAGCAAAGACACGCAGAATAGTCCTTCTATCGTGAACGATAGAAGGACTAGATTGTTCGTCTGAGTTCTTAAAGATTAGATCTACAGAAAAAAAAAGGAAAACAAACGCAGTAAGATATTTATTGCAAATGTCTAGGAAATACATATTCCAAAACGCAAACAGCATCATGGACTTGTAAGCTGCAAAAGTGGCAGATCTAACCTGAGTCTGAGCCAAGGGGCACAGGTTAAAAGAAATTAACCTCACGTGGCGGCTGCTATAAACAAACTGAAATTTAACTACCACTATTGTGACTGGACGGAATAACGTCACTTAGCGGTCATCATGCGACCCATGTGACTTATCTTTACCAAAAGGAGATAATCGTCTTCTGCACGTCTACGGTATGATTAAAATAAATGGAAAAAAAAAGAAGAACGAGTTTAACTGACAAGAATATAAATATCAATAGAAGGTTTCCTATCTATTATGTTGCCCTTTCTATATGAATGGTCTTTTCTTCCCTCAATAAATAATAATCTGCGTGACTTTCGAGGAGGTAGTCGTGAGGCAGTTGTGAATCAGTTGTGAGGTAGTCGAGACGCAGTGTAACTATACAGTTCAGACGTACACTACTATCTGCTGACTACTAATACTCTTTCTTTCTAAATATGTTCTACACGCATGGGCGATCATGTCTCGAAAGAGACATGACTGACTGGGCAGATGATTATCCGGCAGTATGTTGCCATTACTTTCTGGTTTCCAGCTAAGACTATAGAACCCAATCTGTCCTGTTATTTAACCCATAACTGGATGAAAGAGACGGATTAATACTTTTATCAAGGGTATTTGTGCATAAGTGACCCTACTGGAATTCGATCTCGGTACCCCGATTTCTCATTCCGAGCCGATATCTACTGTACCACAACGCACATCCGTATACTACGAGGTACTACCTTAGGTAAAAAAAACAAAAACAAAAAACAATAGGAAAAGGCTTTGACAATGTTACTGTGTAGACTAGTAGTGATAAGTCATAGTGACTCAAATATTGAAACGCATTTGAGCGATATGGGGAAGCTGGTGAGGCGCTCAGTTGCTCAACGACCCTATCTTAGGTCCTACACTCTTCCTGATATACATTAATGATCTCCCTGATTCCATAAGAGCCCAAGTAGATTTGTACGCCGATAACACCACAGTTTACTCTCGCCACCTACAAAAATCTGGTGTAGGCTTCAAAGCTAACTTCGCAGCCGAGATAGAAAAAGACCTCCAATCCATAGTGGACTGGGGTAAGAAATGGCTGGTAAATTTTAATGCTTCTAAAACGAAGCTACTCTCAATTAACCATCATCGACAATCTCACCTACCTCCCATTAGCATAGACCAGGCTTGCCTCCCAGAGAGTAAAACACTACGCCTCCTTGGCCTCACACTTTCAGCGGACCTCAAATGGAATGACTATATCGAATCCATTGCTAAATCCGCTGCTATGAAAGTCGGTTCTCTGTGTAGGGCCCGGAAGTTTTTTCCGTCTAAATCTATCCTGCACATTTATAAATCTACCATCCGCCCGTGCATTGAATACTGCTACCATATCTGGTTGGGTGCCCCTGCTGTTCTCCTCGGGCTTCTCAATAAGGTTCAGAGGAGGGTCTGTAATGTGATAGATACCGACTTGGCAGACCGCCTGCAGTCTCTCTCCCACCGGCGCGACGTAGCTTCCCTGTGTCTCTTCTATAAATACTTTCACGGCTTCTGCTCCGATGAACTTAGATCACTGGTGCCCCCTAAATACGAATTTGAACGAGATACTAGATTAGCAACTAGATCCCACCCTTTTACAGTGAAACCAATAAAATGCAACCGCAACTTCTACTCCAACAGTTTCTTTCCTCGCACTTCCCGACTGTGGAATTCCCTTCCACATGACTGCTTCTCCGACGGCTACAATCTCCAGGAGTTTAAATGTAAGGTCAATAGACACCTCCTAACACACTAACCCTGCTCCCATTCTATCAAACACTCTTCCCATCTGCCCAACCCTCATCCTCGGTATCCTTACTCATCTGTCACTTTTCTCCTGACATTCCCTATGTCTAACCACTCCTTCTCTTTACCTTCCCCTATGTAGCCCCATGCGCAATAGTGGCAGTGGAATGCCTTGCTTGTGGTGAAATGATTAAAAAAAAAAGAATTTTATTTATTTTATTTTTATTTTTATTTTTATTTTTTGCTATTAAGGTGATATTTTAAAAGTTTTTGTTATCTCTTTCACCATGACTATAATAATAGTGTTAGCACCAAGAATTCTTCATCTGGCGTATATCCAACATAATTACAGCTATAAGCTGATCAAACAACCATCAACACGGTCTCTTACTTTGATATGTTCGCGCGTCTTTGACATATCCAACGATAGAAGCTTAAATATAATCATACCTGAAACGAATAGACAATTATTTTGAAAAGAAAAGTCAAAAGAAAAAAATAGAATAAAATAAAATGAAATAAAATAAGGGAGATCACGTCTACTGTCTTCTTTTCTTCTTTTTAGAATAATGCCATTGTATTAATCTTTTCATAATAGACTCAACATATTTTCATCAAGAAAATTAATTAGTGCATTAAAAAAAAGCAGTGGATAAAACAAGTGACTTAAATTTTTTCTATATTAAGTGTACTGATTTAGTTAATTATTTATTTTTAATATACTCCCGCTCCAGTAAGAAACCTGTCGTGGCGGACAGACATAATCTCGCTGCTGACCTTGAGCGGGATCTACACTCTGTGGTGAACTGGGGCAAGAAGTGGCTTGTCAACTTCAATTCATCTAAGACCAAGCTGTTGTCTGTCAACCATTACATGCAACCTCTTCTGCCTCCCATAAGCATGGACCAGATGATTCTCCCGGAGAGTAATACACTACGCCTCCTCGGACTTACCCTGTCCTCAGACCTCAAATGGAACCACTATATTGAATCCATAGCAAAATCTACTGCTAAGAAGGTTGGGTCACTATGACGATCCAGGATGTTTTTTCCACCTGAATCCATCCTGCATATATACAAGCCAACCATCCGTCCGTGCATGGAGTACTGCTGCCATTTATGGTCAGGTGCCCCTGCCGTTCTCCTCAGTGTTCTTGACAAGCTCCAAAGGAGAGTCTGTAATGTGATAGGTACTGATCTGGCGGCTCGACTGCAGCCACTTTCCCATCGTCGAAATGTGGCCTCCCTCTGTCTCTTCTATAAATACTTTCATGGCTTCTGCTCGGATGAGCTTAAGTCACTGATGCCTCCTCAACAGGTGTTTACCCGTGCAACCAGACTAGCAACTGGGTCCCACCCATTCACAGTCAGGTTAGCCAAATGCAGACGACAATTCTACTCCTGCAGCTTTCTTTCTCGCACTTCCCGCCTGTGGAACTCACTCCCGTATTCTTGCTTTCCTGACGGCTACAACCTCCAGAAATTTAAATGCAAAGTTAATACTCATCTACTAACCACTGCACTCTAGCTCTCTCCCCTTCCCTGTATAACCTTCACTTTCTCTCCGCCTATGTATCTGTCATTGCACCTGCTTTCTCAGCTTTCTATTGTTCCTTTCTAACTAGCTTGTACTACTCACTCTTTTCTAATTAATCTTTTTACATTTATGTAACCCCCTGCACATCAGTGGCGTTTCTGCCTTGCTCGGGGTGAAATGATTAAAAAAAAAAAATTAATATTTAATTTTTTGTTTTATATTTGATTGAATCAGTATTTGGTTTTAACTGCTTATCAACAGCGTGTTGGTTTTATTAAAGCAGAAACATACACTTGATTGTAAGAATAAATCGTTTCTTTTTTGGAGGAGGCGAGTGAATGTTACATTAACACATTTTGGGAATAATAATGAAGACAGAAGTCCCAATAATTAACCCATAGATGGGGTATAAGGTCTATTCATGTTTCCCAGTGAAGTAATGAGCTCGACTGGAGTTGTATTTTGCCCAAGAAATCATTATTAGTCACAGATAGTAAATAAAGTAAACGAAAAGGGACGTTTGGAGTGCCATTATCACTTTAATCAGGAACATGGACCAAATATAAATTGTTACAATTTTATATTTTCAATTTTGCGCATGCGTGTTTTTTGTTCTTTGCACAATATAGCAGTCATGTCTCTTTCGATCGTCGACGCGTGTAATACGTATGACACTTAACAGATTCATGTGCCATCGTAATACTGTGCCATCATAGCTACACCTTTTGACAATAAAGTTATCATTGTTTTTGTTATTATTAATATTATTGCGCTATTTGGCCCTAATTTTTATTGTGTTATAATATTTGTTTATTATTTACTTTATTCAGACTATTGTCTTCATCTTTGCTGTCATTTGTACGACGTTTCGGCCGTTGTACGTTCCGGCTTTCTTCAGGTGCTAAGAATTTTGAACCGAACCCTTTATGACAATCACTGGGGTATATGATCTTCATTTCCTGCGTAGTAGTGCCTCTATTGGTAGTCATAAATAATCTCCCTCTAACACTGTAAGTCACTAGTTCATCATTGCTGTAGTATGAACCCACAACACTTTGGGTCAATTCACAGGAATTAACCAGAGTCTATATCCACTGGGCCATATGTGTCCTTAAGGACAAGAATAACTGAATTTTTGGGACTTATAAACCAAATGTTCAGTAATTATTTTTAACCAGAGTTCATATTGCACTATGTTTTTATGCTAATGAGTTTCCCTAGTATTTTTAGACTAGAGCTCATATTGCAATTTTGACACTAATAATTTTCTCTGGCACTCCGTATTACTGGTTTCCATATTGCGTTCATCTCTATGCTTGGTCGGCTGAGGAGATTTTTGTAGCACCTGAAGAAGGTCGGAGCGTAGCATGGCCGAAAAGTCGTAACAATGACAATAGTCCAAATAATGTAAATACTGTAAATCCTACCATATCTGAGAAATATAGACAAATAGAATGATCTATTATTAAACGTCGTACAAATGACAACAAAGACGAGGACAACAGTCCGAATAATGTAAATACTGTAAATATTACCTCATCTGAGAAATATAGACAAATAGAATGATCTACTATCATTACGAATGGCAAGAAAGATGAGGACAATAGTCTGAATAATGTAAACGTTGTCAATATTGCCTCATTTCAGAAATATAGACAAATAGAATGATCTATTATTAAACTTCGTACAAATTGAAACAAGGATGAGACAATAGTCCAAATAATGTAAATCCTGTAAATACTACCTCATCTGAGAAATATAGACAAACAGAATGATCTATTATTAAACGTCATACAAATGACAACAACGATGAAGACAATAGTCCGAATAATGTAAATATTGTAAATACTACCTCATCTCAGAAATAAAGACAAACAGAATGATCTACTATTCAACGTCGTACAAATGGCAACAAAGATGAGGACAATAGTTTGAATAATGTAAATACTGTAAATACTACCTCATCTCAGAAATAAAGACAAACAGAATGATCTACTATTCAACGTCGTACAAATGGCAACAAAGATGAGGACAATAGTTTGAATAATGTAAATACTGTAAATACTACCTCATCTCAGAAATATAGACAAATAGAATGATCTACTATTCAACGTCGTACAAATGGCAACAAAGATGAGGACAATAGTTTGAATAATGTAAATACTGTAAATACTACCTCATCTCAGAAATAAAGACAAACAGAATGATCTACTATTCAACGTCGTACAAATGGCAACAAAGATGAGGACAATAGTTTGAATAATGTAAATACTGTAAATATTACCTCATCTCAGAAATATAGACAAATAGAATGATCTACTATTCAACGTCGTACAAATGGCAACAAAGATGAGGACAATAGTCCGAATAATGTAAATACTGTAAATACTACCTCATCTCAGAAATATAGACAAATAGAATGATCTATTATTAAACGTCGTACAAATGGAAACAAATTTGAGGATAATAGTCCGAATAATGAAAATACTGTAAATACCACCTTATCTCAGATATATATATCTTATAAGAAATATCTTATAGACAAATACCAAAGTGTCTGATTATATTTATGTATCTGTTGTTATGCATTGTTTTGTTTAGTGTATTCCTATTGATGGATAGAAGTATTTTATGGCTATTTGTGTAAGGGAGCAGATTTCTCTATTGCTGATTTTCTTAAACTAATTTTTTCTTTTGCATTTTCAAATTGGTTCACTTTTAGTATGTTTTTTAGGTTTGAGTGTAAATTTTTCTAATATTTCTTTACTTATTTTCCCCATGTCCCTTTTCGCGGGGTTACTAATCTGCATATTTGTTTGTTTGTAAAGTTGCCTTTATGGTCTTTTAGTTTAATCAATGGTTCTTCTTTTTGAGAATTGTTTTATTCTATTGCCTAATTTTAATGTGTGTTGTGGTCCAGTGGATATCGACTCGGAAGGAGAAATCAAAGATCCGAGTTCGAATTCCACTTGAATTTGTTGCAATCATATACGCGCAAATACCCTTGGGAAAAGTATTTATCCGTCTCTTCCCTCCAGCTATGGGTAAAATAACAGGACAGATTGGGTTCTATAGCATTGGCTGGTAAACAGTCTACCGCAGAAAGCAATGGCAACCTACTGCGGGATAATCTTCTGCCCAGTCAGTCATGTCTCTTTCGAGACATGATCGCCCAAGCGTGTATCGCGTATGGCACTTAAATGACTGACTAATGTTTAAAAGCAGCTATAAATTGTTTTGTTGCTAGTGGTTTTTGGTACGTTTTTTTTTCAACTAATTGTTTGAGATACTTGTTTTCAATTTTGTAGATTCTCCTAAATTAGTCATCTTTGATAATTAGTTTTTTTTTCATTTATTTATCACTTTTTAAACCTTTCGCTTTTTCTTTTTAATTATTGTTAGTTTTCTTATTTTTTATGTTATTTATTATGTTTATATAGGTTATTTTCGAATTCAATAAGGCCGTTTTGTTGTAGTGGACTTTTCGATGATGAAAATCTAAATTGTTCACCTTTATTATCGATATTGTGGGAGTCATCACCATCGCTGGTATAGCCTTATCGGGGGACTGGAGTACCTTCAACCTTCACTCAGTTAAGTGCCATACGTGATACACGCTTGAGCGGCAAGACTGACTAGGCAGAAGATTTTCCCACAGTAGGTTGCCATTACTTTCTACGGTAGACCGGTTTCCAACCAAGGCTATAGAACCCAATCTGTCCTTCTATTCAACTCATAGCAGAAGTAAAGAGATGTAATATATTATTAAGTAGTAATTAGTGGGGGATCCGTTTATTACTTCATAACAACAGAAAATCGATACCCCACTTTATTACAAGTAGAAGCTTTAATCATACTTCCAACTATTATATTCAGTCAGTCAGTTAATTGCCATCCGTGATACACACTTGGGCGATCATGTGTCTTAATAAACATAACTGACTGGGCAGAAGATTTTCCTGCAGTAGGTTGCCATTACTTTCTGCGGAAGACCGGTTGATAACCAAGGCTATAGAACCAAATATGTTCTGCTATTTAACCCTTAGCTGGAGGCGAACGGATAAACACTTTTACTAAGGGTATTTTTTTTTAATCATTTCACCCCAAGTAAGTCATTCTATTGCCACTATTGCGCATGGGGCTACATAGGGGAAGGTAAAGAGTGGTTAGGTGTAGGAAATATCAGAAGGAAGGTGATAGATGGGTAAGGATACCGAGGATGAGGGATGGGCAGATGGGAAGAGTGTTTGATAGAATGGGAGCGAGTTAGTGTGTTAGGTGTCTATTGACCTTACATTTAAACTCCTGGAGATTGTAGCCGTCGGGGAAGCAATCATGTGGAAGGGAATTCCACAGTCGGGAAGTGCGAGAAAAGAAACTGTTGGAGTAGAAGTTGCGGTTGCCTTTTATCGGTTTCCCTGTAAAAGGGTGGGATCTAGTTGCTAATCTAGTATCTCGTGCAAATTCGTACCTAATGGGCACCAGTGATCCAAGTTCATTGGAGCAGAAGCCGTGAAAGTATTTAATGAAGAGGCACAGGGAAGCCACGTTGCGCCGGTGAGAGAGAGAGAGATTGCGTGTTTTATAAAAGTGTTATAATTTTTGTAATTTTAAGTTTGCAGTTGTGTCTATTTGATGTGGGTATATATTTTAGAGAATAATTGAAGTGTATTAGTTCCATATTTTTTGAAGAAACACCAGCAGCATCGAATGTTGCAAGAAAGTAATCAAACAGAAACAAAGACCCAATGTTCGACTGGGAATAGTTTTTATTCCTTTCAGAATTTAGGTAGTATCGATGAGGAAAAGCAAAATAGCTGACAGTGGAATACGGATAGAAAGTAGTTGTAGAGTGGCTGACACCCCTGCAGCACTCTAAATGAAAGAATGGCACATGGCTGAAATGGTCTATTTAAGTAAAAAATCTGAGAGTAACATTCCAACACAAGTAATATTCGGACTGACTACTTCGGTGACTATTGTGATCTAAACGCCTTCTGTCTGTGTTGTATGTTCTGTCTTGTCTGCTATTGTAACTATTGTACTGTTTTGGGTATATTCGTTTCACACCGGATATTGTGCTGAATAATACCGCAGAACACTTTCTCTGTTTATCGTATCCCTCTCGGCGAGAAAAAAGGGTCATTTAAAGCAAACAGACTTTGTAATAAAGTGCTCGACATCAAATATAGAAAATTAATAGAATTAATTTAAGTAAAAAGTCACTTATCTGTTTGATGTTAACTTCATGTTAGACATGTGTGTATGTGCGCATATGCATACACGCATACACACAAACATTCAACATTCGAATATTAAAAGACGGTCACATTTTTATGAACAATAACAATAGATCAACACATAACAATGTGTATAGACATGTGTATAGAAAGATTCAACATTCAAGCATTAAAGGGTAGTGTCACTTCTACGAACAATAACAATAAATCAACACAAAATAAATTCCAAAAGAAAAATGAAGAAAAGAAAGAAACCTTAAAAACGATTACACATACTTATGATACTCTGCAAGTGCAAAGACAAGAAATGCATGCACATGCGAATATCCAAACACACGAACAACTTAAATATATATATATATATTGTAATGGTTGTTACAATGGTTTATAAATTCATAGTATCACTACACAAATATTTGGTAGTGATACTATGAATTTATAAACCATTGTAACAACTATTACAATATAACGCTCTACGTTGTATCGAGCACTCTTTATAAAAATAAATGCACGAACAGCAGGGAAAAAAACCTACGAGTTCCACAACTTTGTTACAATATATTTTTTTAATCGTATCACCCCGAGCAAGGTGGTAACACTACTGATGTGCAGGGGGCTACGTAAGAGTAAAAAGATTGGAAAAGAGAAAACCGGAAACCACATCCTAAACAGGGAACAAGGGCTGAGCCTCTACACATGTTCAATAGACGTGGGTGGAGTGCGAACCGGGCGATAATTTATTCTATCTGCTCCAATTATATATATATGGTTAAATAAAATAAAGACAAGAGGAAAACTGTATTTTAAATCGCCTACGCGTTTCATCCTGTGATAGACTTTATCAAGGCAAAAAAGAGGAAATGAGCTTTTTTTAAATTACGTATCTATAAACAAACAGTGTTGGCAACCACAAAAACGCTCACAAATCATTTCAAATGATTAACAGAATATTTGAATTTTTCGAATTCCTTCATGTGTAGTGCAAATCCCGAGATATTAAAATGAAGGGAATTAAACCGTTTTCTTTGAAACTTTTTATTATGTGTGTTAGTCTGTTTTAGAATTTCTTTCTGTGTAGTGCAAAGTGATGAGATGTTAAAATGAAAGAAAATTCAACCGTTTTCTTTGAACTTTTTATTGTGTATATTAGTCTGTTTTAGTATAATTTCCATAAGTGAAGGTGAGACTGGGAAAACTCCGGGCCGCATATTGATGTTTTGGTACTACTGGATGGCGGCGCTCTCGAGAACTGTTCTTCTGTATAAATTGTTTACTTCTTTTATTAACTAGCCTGATACGTTCTCATATTTGGTGAGCGTATTTATTGCGTAGTCCAAGAATTTAAGTCCCTAGGAAGTGTTCTAACAGGGGATGGAAAGTGCGACACGGAGATCCGAAGACCAATTGGCATGGCAAAGGACGCGTTCCAGAAGATGAGCAAAATATTAACACACAGGAAAATCTCAATAGAAACGAAGAAATGTGTGCTAGACTGCTACGTGATGTCAGTTCTTAAATACGGCAGTGAATGCTGGACAATATCATCGAAAATGAGGACAAAACTGGAAGCGGCCGAAATGTGGTTCTACAGAAGGATGCTACGGATATCGTGGACTGAGCATACAAGCAACGACGAGGTGTTAGAAAGAATGGCAACAAAAAGGAAATTGATGCTGAGCACCAGGAAGAGACAACTGAAGTTCCTGGGACATGCAATGAGGAAGGAGAGCCTGGAGAACCTGATACTGACTGGTCAGATAGAAGGAAAGAGAGACAGAGGAAGGCAGCGGATAACATATTTGCAGGGCCTGATCAGGTGGATGACGAACGGGGGTTGCAAGGAGCAACAGGAGCAAACTTACTAAGAGCCACAAGGGATAGGGAGATGTGGAGAGCCATGATCGCCTACGTCCTGAAGGGACAGGGCACATAGAAGAAGAAGAAGTAATGTATTTTGTAGATTTTTGGAGCCGAGTTCGAATTACACTTCAGATCGTTACATTCACTTTTGCAAATATAATCTTGGGAAAGCAATATATACATCTTTTTACTCAGCTATGGGCTAAATAGCAGCAAACCCTAGACAATGTAATCGGGAGTGATAACCGTTATATGAAAATAACAACAACTAATGAAAACCTATGAGTGACCCAGGAGACGTAAATTTTTTAATTAAAATCAGCTTAGCCTATTTGCAATCTAAACTATACATTGGCTCCCTGGTTGCTGAGGAAACGCAAACAGACCTGAGCAGGCTGTCATGCCAAGGAACAAGTAGCCATACTGACAATAATCAATTTGCAGTGGGCTTTTAAGTTGAAAGGGCTGTGTTGCCTCATTGAATCCGGAGAAAAGGGGGAGTCACAATGGAGAGGTTTCTTTAATAATGAGTAAGACGGAAGACGTAACTATTTGAATATAATTTTAAATTTAAAAATTAAATAAACTATTTTTCACACAATATTATTGTTTTGGTCTAAGTAATTCAACATGGCGAAGATTAGTACTTAGAAAATAACAAAAGAACCTAAGAGAAATTATGTCTACCTACCAAGGAGGAAACTATATACCATCTCATATGTTTTCAAAACAAGGAATAAATAATTATTCCATAATGTAGGAATAAAACAATAAACGTAAAGGACACAAATCCTATATCATTCAACAATTAACTAAGACACAAAAAGCAAATGGTTAAGTGGATCAGAATCACTGAAAATATTTTGGGAAAACCCATACTAAGGCAAATTTCACAAGTCAGTGTGAAAATTAAGATTCTGGACTCTGATTGGATAGGAAATAGCAAATTGATCTATAACCCAGGTCAATTTTTCTTAATACCTAAAAAACGACATTCATTACTTATTCACGTCTCTTGAAGAGAGAGAGAGAGAGAGAGAGAGAGAGAGAGAGAGAGAGAGAGAGAGAGAGAGAGAGAGACGCGCGCGTTAAGATGAAACCAAGGGAACTTCAAGTCTGACTGGGACGTAAGGTCGCGCCACATATTCGTTCTTCTTTTTCACTCGACCTAATTTCATTTACCTCTTCTTCTCCATGCTCAATACTCTCGCGGTTAACAAAGAAGACGACAACGACGACAACAACGAAAGCAAGATACTTCAACTGACACCTAAATATTAACTCCGATAAGTACAATTTCATTTATTGCTTCACATTCCTTTTCACTTTCTCGCTTGCCATAAAAAATGGAAAGGAACACGGACACATTCGCTTCTTGAAAATTCTGGACACGTAACTCCTTACTACTATTTCTCTCACAATTTAATTAACTACGGACATTTTCTATTTTAACATTTTTACTTTTTATAAATTTGTTATTCTGTTTAACTATTAAAATTTTATATTAACATACAAAAAGGGAATATTTTATTCTTCCACATTCCAACATCCAACCCTCAACCTTCTGATATGTTGAATTGTGGGGAATTTGGTTGTGTTTGGCACTAGGCCAATTTGATAAACATCACCGAAGCCTCTACAAATGTTTACCTGTAAAAAGATAGGCCATTTCCAACAGCTGAGTTTGACTAAGTTTCTCGGCTAATAAATGCCTAACGACAAGTATTTTAAACGAAGGAAAATGAAAAATTTTTAAAGTTGAATTTTAGAAGTTTTGTATTGTTTCTACTAATACATTGCTGATTTCTGGTATTACATATCTTCTCTGTAGCCAATCAACTGTGCGGGGGTAATCTTACTCCAGAAATAATGAAATATATTTTACTTAAGGAAATTAGATCAAGAATATTGATCGGCATGGTTAAAGCATTTTTTGGAAACCAGAAGGTATCAATAAAAAGAATAATAAATTTTAAAGTCAGATTGAAAGCAGAATTAAAAAAAAAAGCCCTATGAAATAAAATAATAATTGCCTGAACATTTGGCTTGTTTGTTAGTAGCAATCAATTTTTTCCTTTCAGTCAACGCCAATTTCTAATTAATGTTGAGACTTAAGGATTCAGGCGTCAAAATGAAATAAAATAAAACGTCGAAAAACAGAAACGAAAATGTGTGTTTTAAATATCAGATCGACCAATATGGCGGCCGATGCATTTGATAACGAGGCTATTAACAATATGGTCGTCTTCTATCGAGAGAATTCGCATGCAACCTTTTGACACCGGTTAATTATTCGTGTCCTTATTAATTATATTTTACAGCTGAATTTTAATTTTATTCGCACGGCTTTTAAGCTTGATTTTGTTTTTTATTTAATGTTTTCTAGACACTTTTTTTTATGCTAATAAAATTTCTTAAGGTACCGTAGTTGCTATGTGTTTCATTTGTTAATTCACTTTTTATTTTTTTATCATTTTTTTCGTATTTTTCAGCATTGGTTTTATTTTTTATTTTTCTTTCCGTTTGTTTCTGCATTTATTTTCATGTTTTTCTTTTCTTTTAGCTTTTTTAAAATTCTTTCTTGATCTCAATCTCACGATTCTCGTCTTGGTCGTTCTTGAACATTTTTATTTCTTCAGTTTAATTTTCATTATTTTTCTCTTTCTGTTCATTTGAATTATACAATCCTCTTTATTTCTGATTTATTTTTCTTCTTTTTCATTCTTTATTTCTTCCTGTCTGGGTTTCGTCTGTTTGTTTGTCATTCTTTTGTTTTTCTGAGTTTTTTTCTTTCATTCTTTTTCTATTCTTTTCTCTTACTTTAATAAAAGAAATATGAAAAAAAGGAGAGTAAAACAAAACCTGAAATGGGAAAAATGAAAGAAAATAAAAGAAAAGAAAAAAGAGATGGAATAAGAAGGAAAATATAAAAAAAACGAAAGGAAATTGAATGAAGAAAAAAGGGTAAATTTTCGTTGTTTGTAAGTCCCGACGCTTTTCTCCTTCAAATTTATCCAACATAGCATTATTTCTGTGCAAATGTATATGCTTAACAATAACTGTTAGTTATTGAAAAAACTTACCTTTTTTTTATTTAAATGTTCATAAAAAAGCTAACAATATCTTGCACTTTTTCTCTCCCGTAACTCTCACGAAGTCATGTAATTAATTGTAGAATGGCGTACTGCGTATTTGAAGATCTTTTGTCTATTTTTGGCAGATCTTTGTCTATTTTTTTACATTTACTGATATTTCCGGCGATGTACTTCCGGAAATTAAAGTAATGTGCTATTGTATTTCTACACTTGTAACTCTCAGTACAGGAAGTACATCGCCGGAATTTTCAGTTTTTTATTTAAAAATTTATTCATTTTGTTTCAGTTTTTTATTTCAAATTTTATTTATTTTGTTTCCGTTTTTTTATTTAAAAATTTATTCATTTTTTTTTCAGTTTTGAGACAGCGAAGAAGATGAGAGGGGAGGGAGGCTAGCATAGTAAGCCGCTTGACTTGGGTCAAGGGAGCTACTAATTATAGTCGTCTCTCTCGAGTCTCGGTCTGTCTGTCTGGCGATGCTTTCTATATCGGCTTTTTATATCTTCTTTTTGGATCGCAGTAGATCATTTGGGAATTCATATCAGTATCTGATTCTGGGCTTCCCATTGGCCGATAAATAAAATTCGCGTAGGCTCGCGAACTGGAAATTTAATATTTAATTAATTTTTAGTTTTCATAGGTAACATCTGCGCGGAGCCGGCGGCGCAGCGACGACATTTGGTCATATGCTTTTGGTCGGAAAAGCGCAAACATCGGTTTTACTCGGTATCACCACAAACGTAATGGTGAAAGATGAAAGAATAATGGAAAAAACGGAAACAAAAGGTATAAATTTTTAAATAAAAAAACGAAAAAAAAAATGAATAAATTTTTAAATAAAAAAAACGGAAACAAAATGAATAATTTTTTAAATTAATAAAAACAAAATGAATAAATTTTTAAATAAAAAAGGAAAGAAAATGAATAAATATTTAAATAAAAAAAACGGAAAGAAAATGAATAAATTTTTAAATAAAAAAACGGAAACAAAATGAATAAATCTTTAAATAACAAAAACAGAAACAAAATAAATACATTTTTAAATTATAAAACAGAAAAAAATGAACAAATTTTTAAATAAAAAAACGGAAACAAAATGAATAAATTATTAAATAAAAAACGGGTACAAAATGAATGAATATTTAAATGAAAAAATCGGAAACACAATGAATAAATTTCTATTTAAAAAAAGAAAATAAAAAAATATCATTTTTATGATTTTTATTTTCAAATAAAAAAAACGGAAACAAAATAAATAAATTTTTAAATAAAAAAAAACGTAAACAAAATGAATACAATTTTAAACAAAAAACGGAAACAAAATGAATAATTTTTTAAATAAAAAAAAATGGAAACAAAATGAATAAATTTTAAAGTAAAAAATAGAAACAAAATGAATCAATATTTAAATATAAAAACCGGAAACAAAATGAATATTTTTTTAATTAAAAAAGAAACAAAACGAATAAATTTTTAAATAAAAAAATAAACAAAATGAATAACATTTTTAAATAAAAAGAAAAAATGAATAAATTTTTAAATAAAGAAACGGAAACAAAATGTATAAAATTTGAAATAAAAAAACGGAAACAAAAAGAATAAATTTTTAAATGAAAATAAACGGAAACAACATGAATAAATTTTTAAATAAGAAAAACAGAAACAAAATAAATAAATTTTTCAATAAAAAAGAAACAAAATAATAAATTTTAAAACAAGAAAGAAACAAAATGAATAAATTTTTAAATAAAAAAGAAACAAAATGAATAAAATTTTAAATGAAAAAATAAACAAAAAGAATAAAATTTCTAATAAAAAAAGAAACAAAATGAATAAATTTTAAAATAATAAAAAATAAATAAAAAAATTTTACATAAAAACATCGGAAAGAAAATGAATAAATTTTGAAATAAAAAAAACGGAAACAAAATGAATAAATGTTTAAATAAAAAAGAAACAAAATGAATAAATTTAAAAAAATAAACAACATGAATGAATTTTGAAATAAAATAAAAGGAAACAAAATGAATAAATTTTTAATTAAAAAAAGGCGGAAATAAATGAATAAATTTTTAAATTAAAAAAAACAAAATGAATAAATTTTTAAATAAAAAATGAAACAACATGAATAAATTTTTAAATAAAAAAACGTAAAAAATGAATAAATTTTTAAATAAAAAAACCGGTAACAAAATGAATAAATTTTTAAATAAAAAAAAAAACAGAAACAAAATGAATAAATATTTAAATAAAAAACGGAAACAAAATTAATAAATACTTAAATGAAAAAACGGAAACAACATGAATAAATTTTTAAATAAAAAAAATGGAAACAAAATGAATAAATTTTTAAATAAAAAAATGAAACAAAATAATAAATTTTCAAATAAAAAAAGAAACAAAATGAATAAATTTTTAAATAAAAAAGAAACGAAATGAATAAAATTGTAAATAAAAAAATAAAGAAAATAAATAAAATTTTAAATAAAAAGAAACAAAATTAATAAATTTTAAAATAAAAAAGAAACAAAATTAATAAATTTTTGCATAAAAAACAGAAAGAAAATGAATAAATCTTGAAATAAAAAAAAAGGAAAAAATGAATAAATATTTAATGTAAAAAAACGGAAACAAAATGAATATATTTTTAAATAAAAAAAAAACCGGATACAAAATGATTAAATTTTTAAATAAAAAAAACGGAAACACAATGTATAAATTTTTAATTAAAAAAAGAAACAAAATGAATATATTTTTAAATAAAAAAAGAAACAAAATGAATAAAGTTTTAAATAAAAAAACTGAAACAAAATGAATAAATTTTTAAATAGAAAAAAGAAAGAAAATGAATAAATTTTTAAATTTAAAAAACGGAAAGAAAATGAATAAATTTTTAAATAAAAAAACCGAACCAAAATTAATACATTTTTAAATAAAAAAATGGAAACAAATGAATAAATTTTTAAATAAGAAAACGGAAACAAAATGAATAAATTTTTAAATAAAAAAAACGGAAACAAAATGAATAAATTTTAAAATAAAAAACGGAACCAAAATGAATAAATTTTTAAATAAAAAAAGAAACAAAATGGATAAATTTTTAAATAAAAAAAGGAACTAAAATGAATAAATTTTTAAATAAAAAAAAGAAACAAAATGACTAAATTTTTAAATATAAAAATGGAAAGAAAATGAATAAATTTTGAAATAAAAAAAGAACGGAAACAAACGGAAAAAAATTCCGCTTGTTTTTTATTTCTTTTTCTTCTGTAATTATTTTCTTTCTTTTATAATTTTATCTCCTTTTTTCTTCTGATCCTCTTTTTTTATCTTTCTTTTTTAATTTCATTGTGCCTCTTCTTTTACTGACTTTCCTCCGCTTCTTCTTCTTCTTCTTCTACTTCATTTTCTTCCCCTTCTTCTCCTTCATCTTCTACTAATATTTCTAATTTTTTTTCTTATTCTACTTCTTCCTTTGCTTCCTGACACTCTTCTTCTTACCTTCATTCTTTTTATTTCCCCTTTTTTGTTCACATAATCAGTCGTCTCTTTATTTTCCTCCTCTTTTTTCTTCTTCTTTTCTTTTTCAGTTTTCACATTTCCTCTGTCTTTTAGTTTCTATCTTTTATTTTTTTTATTTCCCCTTTGTTCGTTAACATAAATCGTGGTCTCTTTATTCTTCCTTCTCTCTTCTTCTTTGTTTCTTTTTTATTTTCATTTGATTTCTCTTTCATCTTCTATTTCTGTTATCCTTTTCTTTTCTCGTCTTCTCTTTTATGGATTAATTTCTTTAACTCACACCTTTCTTAGATTTTTTCCTAGTTTAATTCTTTCCATCATTTGATTTTTCCTCCTCAATTTTTAATTAATGAATTATATTTTTTTCTTCTCATTATTTTTAAACATAATGATTGATCTAACTCTTTCAATACTTTCCAATATTTTTCAATAATTCGAGAAAAGCGGAATTTAAGAAAAGTAAAAAATGAGGACAAAACTGGAAGCAGCGGAAATGTGGTTCTGCAGAAAGATGCTGTGGATATCGTGGATTGAACATGCAAGCAACGATGAGGTGTTGGAAAGAATGGAAACAAAAAGGAAATTAATACTGTGCATCAGGAAGAGACAACTGAAGTTCCTGGGACACGAAATGAGGAAGAAGATCTTGGAGAACTTGATACTGACTGGCCAGATAGAAGGAAAGAGAGACAGAGGAAGGAAGCGGATAACATATTTGCAGGGCCTGATCAGGTGGATGACAGAACGGGGGTTGCCAGGAGTAACAGGAGCAAACATACTAAGAACCACAAGGGATAGGGAGACGTGGAGAACCATGATCGCCTACGTCCTGAAGGGACAGGGCACATAGAAGAAGAAGAAGAAGAAGAAGAAGAAGAAGAAGAAGAAGATACAGTGTTTGACAATTTTCAACAATATTTGGACAGCAAGTCTGTCAACTTCAAGTTATGTTTAAAACTTGTGAACGAGTATGTAAATATTTCACAAATCTACAAAATATAATTAAATTTAATCCATACCAGCCTGATCGCTCAAAACAATTTAGGAATCAAATTTCTTCATGCGCCGTGATCCCTCAGGACGTAGACGATCATGACCGTCTACTTGTCTTTCTCTTGTCGCTTTCATTATCTTTTCCCTTGGTATCTATTCCAAACACGTTCCGCTATTCATTTGCTCAGGCTTGTCAAGTAGGTGGCGAGCTGCTTTCCCCTGTTTCTTTTTCTTTCTGACTATCCTGTTAGTATTAAATTCTCCAGGTCTTCCTTTCTCATTACATATCCCAGGAACCTCATCTGTCTCTTCCCGATGGTAAGTTTTTTTCTTCTCCTTTGCATTCTCTCCCACACCTCATCGTTGCACATGTGTTCCGTCCATGGTATCCTCAGCATCCTTCTTTAAAACCACATTTCTGCTGCCTCAAGCCTCTCCTTTATCTTTGATGTGATCGGCCAGCATTTACTTCCATACAGAAGGACAGATATCACATAGCAATCCAGCACTCTTCACTATCTATCTATCTATCTATCTATCTATCTATCTATCTATCTATCTAGTCTGTTCTGATGCGTATCTATCTATCTATCTATCTATCTATCTATCTATCTATCTATCTATCTATCTCAGTCTGTTCTGATGCGTATCTATTCTATCTATCTATCTATCTATCTATCTATCTATCTATCCTTCTGTAAAACCACATTTCTGCTGTCTCAAGCCTCTCCTTCATCTTTGATGAGATCGTCCAGCATTTACTTCCATACAGAAGGACAGATATCACATAGCAATCCAGCACTCTTCACTATCTATCTATCTATCTATCTATCTATCTATCTATCTATCTATCTATCTATCTATCTCAGTCTGTTCTGATGCGTATCTATCTATCTATCTATCTATCTATCTATCTATCTATCTATCTATCTATCTATCTATCTATCTATCCTTCTTTAAAACCACATTTCTGCTGTCTCAAGCCTCTCCTTCATCTTTGATGAGATCGTCCAGCATTTACTTCCATGCAGAAGGACAGATATCACATAGCAATCCAGCACTCTATTCTTTGTTTCTAATGAGATTTTCCTGTCTTTCAGTACTAGGTTTAGCTTAGAAAAGCGTCTTTGGCCATGCCAGTGCGTCTTTGAATCTCCATGTTACACTTACCATCCTCTGTCAAAACACTTTCCAGGTATTTTGAATGTTTTTAATTGTTTTATTTTAGATTCTCCAACTTGAAATTGGCATATTGATGTTCTCCTTCATATAACAATCCAATACTTTTTTCTTTTCTTTTAATGAGATTTTCCTGTCTTTCAGTACTCTTGTTAGCTTCTGTCATGCTTCTTTGGCCATGCCAATGCGTCTTTGGATCTCCGTGTCGCACTTTCCATCCTCTGTCAAATCAGGTATTTGAATTGATTTACGTGTTTTGTTTTAGTTTCTCCCTTTTGTAGTTGGCATATTAGCCTCTTCTTTTTGCTGATGCCCATAAATTTAGTTTTAAGTTCATGCTCACTGTTTTCTTCTCGCTTTCTTTTGCTACCTTCTGTAGAAGGTCCTGCATTTTTCTTTCCGTGTCTGCTATCAGCAGCGTGTCATCCGCGTATCTTATATTGTTGAGTTTGTGTCCATTAATAACGAGTCACAGCTAGATTAGCAACTAGCTCCCACCCTTTTACAGTGAAACCGATAAAATGCAGCCGTAACTTCTACTCCAACAGTTTCTTTCCTCGCACTTCCCGACTGTGGAATTCTCTTCCACACGATTGCTTCCCCGACGGCTACAATCTCCAGGAGTTTAAATGTAAGGTCAATAGACACCTCCTAACACACTAACCTGCTGCTATTCTATCAAACACTCTTCCCATCTGCCCAACCCTCATCCTCGCTATCCTTACTCATCTATCACCTTCCTCCTGACATTCCCTATGTCTAACCACTCCTTCTCTTTACCTTCCCCTATGTAGCCCCATGCGCAATAGTGGCAGTGGAATGCCTTGCTTGGGGTGAGATGATTAAAAAAAAAAAAAGGTTTTTATTTCTCTCATAATTGGTTGAATAGATCAGGTGAGAAAACATTCTTGTCTTACGCCCCTTTTCATTTTTCCATACTTGGTTAGTTCACCTCCTACTTGTACCCAAGCCGTTTGCTGCCAATACAGATTCTTGATTATCGTAACGTCTTTTTCGAAAATATCTTTGTGGCGTACTTTGTCAAATGCTTTTGCATAGTCTAAAATAACCATAAAACCTATTATTTCAAACTCATGATCAATTTTCGACCCAAAGGTCACGTTTAATCCTATCGAGGAGCAGGATTTGAGCTGCTGCTGTTGCTTCATGTTGTTGATGTTGTAGTCGTAGGAGTAATATTAGTATCCCAGCTTAAGAGAAATACATAATATTATCTTGATAAGTACAGCCTATATCTTCGTCCCTGAAACGCTAGTGATGTTATGCGACTTAGAAAAACAAATAAGGAAATAAGAACAAAACAGTACACCACGACTTGCCTTAGGTTTCCCGCAGATTTTGGTAGGTAGTGTCACCATAGCAGGAATCAAAATATAATAATAATAATAATAATAATAATAATAATAATAATAAGAAGAAGAAGAAGAAGAAGAAGAACAACAACAACAACAACAAAAACAAGAACAAGCTGGGATTTACAGGGACATTTTCAGTGTGTTGTTGTGATCCTTTTTTATCATTCCAAGCGCACCTACGGTCACTAGTGTTAGTCTTGTTTCCAATTTCCACATTTTTTCTAATTCAATTTCTAGATCTTTATACTTTGATAGTTTTCAAATTTTTTGTTTGCTATGTTACAGTCTACTGGCCAAGCTATATCAAATAGTAAATAAGTTTTTTCTGCTTGGTGTCTTACAATAATGTCCGACTTATTTGCTTCAATTTTCCTGTCATAAAGATATCGTAATCTGTCGTGTTTCTTACACTTTTCCCTTTAAATGGATGTTGACTGCTCGACGATTAAAGTATAATAAAAGATTTTAGTTCTGTGCATGGGATCGACGCATATCTTCCGATAACAAAACAATTATTTTTTATTACTCATTTAGCAAACCTATTTGAAAAAGATATATTGACCGATAAGAAAAGATATATAAAGATTATTATTATTATTATTATTATTATTATTATTATTATTATTATTATTATTCAATTTCTGTTACGGTCACACTACGTACCAAACCTGTGGAAAGACCTAAGGCAGAGCGTGGGGTGTTGTTACAACTAAATTTCATTTCTTTTTCTATCTCTCATAACATCGCTTTTTTTTTTTTTTTCATCGTATCACCCCTGGTGTGCAGGGGGCTACATAAGAGCAAAAAGATTAAGTAGAAGTGAGTGAAGAGAAAGACGAACCAGTTAGAAAGAAGCAAGAGAATGACACCAGTTTTGTTTAGAAAACTTTTAAATGTTTGGCCATTTCTTTCCCTACTAGTTGATACCCACATAGATATATATATTTTTTTTTTAAACGTTAATTAATGGTGCAATTACACGGACTTTGCTTGATTGTAAGATGCCGATTTCCACAGACAGGTTGATTGTATTTAATGTGCGATCTCCAAATTGCACAAACCGTGGCATTAACTAACAGAAATACCCGGATAATACGGTATTGATTCTTGGCATTTGTCAGTAGGGCAGGTCGATTTGGGAATCGTTTTATTACACCCAGTTTAAAAGCTGCATAGGGATGGAAAATATTATTTCCAAAGAATTATAATTTTTGAGGAATTTTTTCTTTATAATCATTTCGCCCCAAGAAAGGTAGTATACTACCACTGCTTTGCAGGGGGTTACATAGAAGGAAAGTTATGTAAAAGAGTGACAGGTTATAGGGGGTGTCAGGAAGTGGGCAAGAGAAGGATGACTGTGGCCATAAACTGAGGGATCAGTTTATAAATTGATTATAATGTATAATTGATCCCCCACTTTATATCCACATTATAATAAAATAGAATTTCTTTATATTTTTTATAATCATATCGCCCCAAGCAAGGCATTTTACTGCCAGTGTTATGCAGGGGGCTACATAGAAGGAAAGTTATGAGAAAGAGTGACAGGTTATAGGGTGTGTCAGGAAGTGGGTCAGAGAAGGATGGGAATACTGATGAGCGTGGAGTGGCCGTAAACTGAGGGATCAGTTTATATATTGATTGTAAAGTAGAAGTACTCCCCCAATTTATGTCCACATAATAATGGTATAGATTTTTTTTTATAATCACATCGCCCAAAGCAAGGCAGTATACTACCACTGCTTTGCAGGGGTTTACATAGAAGGAAAGTTATGTGAAAGAGTGACAGGTTATAGGGAGTGTCAGGAACTGAGTCAGAGAGGGATGAGAATACTGATGAGCGTGGAGTGGGCGGAAAACGAGCATGACAAAGAGGATGCAGGTTAATAAGATAGGAGATGACTTTTGACTTTACGTTTATATTCTTGGAGATTGTAGCCGTTGGGGAAGCAAGTAAACGGGTGAGATTATTTTTATAATCATATCACCCAAAACAAGGCATTTTACTGCTACTGTTTTGTAGGGGGTTGCATAGAAGGAAAGTTATGAGAAAGAGTGACAGGTTATAGGGGGTGTCAGGAAGTGGGTAAGAGAAGGATGACTGTGGCCATAAAATGAGGGATCAGTTTATATATTGATTGTAAAGTAGAAGTGCTCCCCCAATTTATATCCACATCATAATAGTATAGATTTTTTTTTATAATCACATCGCCCAAAGCAAGGCAGTTTACTGCCATTGTTTTGAAGAGGGTTTACATAGAAGGAAAGTTATGAGAAAGAGCGACAGGTTATAGGGAGTGTCAGGGAGTGGGTCAGAGAGGGATGAGAATAATGATGAGCGTGGAGTGGACGGAAAAGGAGCATGACAGAGAGGATGCAGGTTAGTAAGATAGGAGATGACTTTTGACTTTACATTTAAATTCTTGGAGATTGTAACTATCGTGGAAGCAAGTAAACGGGTGAGATTTTTTTATAATCATAACACCCCAAACAAGGCATTTAACTGCCTCTGTTTTGCAGGGTGTTACATAGGAGGAAAGTTCTGAGAAAGTGTAACAGGTTATAGAGGGTGTCAGGAAGTGGGTAAGAGACAGATGAGAATACTGACGAGAGGGGAATGGCCGTAGAAAGAAGCAAGAGAGAGAGGATGCAGGTTAGTGAGATAGGAGATGACTATTGACTTTACATTTAAATTCTTGGTGATTGTAGCAGTCGGGAAGGCAAGTAAATGGAAGGGAATTCCACAAACGGGAAGTGCGAGAAAAGAAGCTGCTGGAGTAGAATTTGCGTTTTCAATTTATTGGTTTCACAGTAAAAGGGTGGGACCTAGTTGCTGATCTTGTGGCTTGAGTAAATTTATATATAGTGGACACCAGTGGACACCAGTTCATCGGAGCAGAAGCCGTGAAAGTTTTTGTGGAAGAGACACAAGGAAACCACATTGCACCGGTATGAGTTTGACTGTATCTGAGCTGCCAAGTCGGGATCTATTGCATTAGATTCTCCATTGGATTTTGTCAAGGAGACTTAGGTGGATAACAGGAGCCCCCTACCAGATATAGCACTAGTATTCAATGCACGGGCGGATGGTAGATTTATATATGTGCAGGATTGTTCAGGCGGAAAAAACTTCCTGGCCCTCCACAGAGAACCAACTTTCTTAGTAGTAGATTTAGCAGTGGATTTTATATACTCATTCCACTTATGGTCAGTTGTGAGTGTTAAGCCGAGGAGACGCAGTCTTTTACTTTCTAGATTAAACATTAAGTTCAGGTTCAAAAACGTAGCGTTAGAATTTAATTCCACTTTTTTTATGTAAAAGATATCGAGATGGAACGAGAGATCGGGGTGCCAAGTTCGAATTTCAGTTGAATTCCTGGCATTCACTTACGCACAAATACCCTTGACAAAGGTATTAATCCGTCTCTTTCTTCCAGTTATCGGTTAAATAATAGGACAAATTGGGTTCTATAGCTTTGGATGACAACCAGTATACTGCAGAAAGAAATGGCAACCTACTGTGGGATAATTTTCTACCCAGTCAGTCATGTCTATTTCGAGCCTGAATCACATATAGCATTTAACTGATCCGTGAAAGCCTTATATCACAGTCTTATAAGATTTATAATTTACTGAAGCTTTACAAATTGTATGTTGGAGAAGAAGCAAGGCACAATCACATTAATCGTTGTGCCATAATAATGGTGACTGAACAGTAGTGTAAGGTTAGTTGGCTACTCTCTGTAAGAAAAATATCACCATGGCTCAATTCGATCTGCCAAAACTTTAAAAACTGCATGATGTACAGCTTGAAATTCGCGCCGGGATCTCCATTAGGAAAATTTCAGAACATTTTAGAGTGTTTAGATGTTAATTTGAGAACAGTGTTCTCAGTGTTCTCGACAGACTCCAAATGAGAATCAGTAATGTGATAGGTACCGATTTGGCGACTCGACTACAGCCACTTCCCCACCGACGAGATGTGGCCTCCCTTTGTCTGTTCTATAAATACTTTCATGGCTTCTGCTCCAACGAACTTAAATCACTGGTGCATCTACAACAGGTGTTTACTCGTGCAACCAGATTGGCAACTGGGTCCCACCCATTCAGAGTTAGATTAACCAAATGCAAACGACAATTCTCCTCCTGCAGCTTCTTCTCTCGCACTTCCCGCCTGTGGAACTCGCTTCCATATTCTTGCTTTCCTGACGGCTACAACCTCCAGGAATTTAAATCCAATGTCAGTACTCATCTGTCAACCACTTGACTCTAGTTCTTTCACCACCACCTATATCCTTTCCTTTTTCTCCACCTTTGCAACTGTCATCACACCTGTATTCCCATCCTTCTCTTGCTCCTTTTTAACTGGCTCGTCTTCACTCTCTTCTACTTAATCTTTTTACTCTTATGTAGCCCTCTGTACATCAGTGGCATTACCGCCTTGCTCGGGATGATACGATTAAAATAAAAACAGTGCAGAAAATTCAAGCTTACACTAGGGTTATCGTTAATGTCAAGAAAGTGGTGCTATACATTAACCCCGTTTCTACAGTGGCTCAAAATGAGCCCCTCTTGAGTATGTCTCGTTGATCAAATTTTCAGATTACATTCATTTTATTTTATGTAGGAAAGATTGGATTAGATCAAGCAATCGTCCGGTAATACCGTAACCCCGTAGCTTGCATAGAAGGCCAGCGTGCCAAACCCTGTCAAAAGCCTTAGAGATATCCAGAGCCCGTGGCTTCATCTGTAAAAAATTTCACATCCTTTCCAGTAGAATTTATTTCACTTCCTAGGTACGTAAAAGATTTTCTACTCCATCAGTTTCTTTTCTCAAACTTCCATCCTGTGGAACTCCCTTCTATATACTTGCTTTTCTGATTCCTCCGGGAATTTAAATGCAAAGTCAATTCCCATTTCTTAGCCCTTTCTACATCACTCCGTGTATCTTGTTCATTTCCTTTCTCTCTAATTACACAAATGTTATCACTCCTGCGTTCACATCCTTCTCTTGCCCTTTCTCTTTTCACCCCCTGTAGCTGGTTTGTCTTTGTCTTCATTCTCCTCCTGCCTAATTCTTTAACTCGCTTATGTAGCCATCTGCACATCAGTGGCGGTACCGTCTTGCTTGGAATGAAATGATTAAAAATAATGTTTTCTTCCCCTGTGACAGTTTGTATTCAGCCTTGCTGGTTGAAGCTTATGTCTTCAGTTTCAGAGGCATTGATATTGAGTCTAATGTCACCATCTTGTTTTTTAGCTGTTGTAGAATTGTTGCATTGCAGTAAATCATGTTTAGAAGCGTGGTCTTGCAGTCAATATGAAAGTTGTAGTGTGGCATAATAAATTATCATACACAATATTTTTCTTTCTAAATTGGTGTAATTTTTCGAGAAAATGATATTAAAGTTTTATGTTCAAAATCTTAGCGTTACAGTTTTACTGCGGTGATCAGTGAAATTTAAGCCTTCCAAAATTTATAATTTACTGAAGCTTTACAATTTATAAATTGGACAAGAAATAAGGCACAATCTCATTATTACTAATCAAATAAGACCTTTATTTATGATATATTATGTTATACAGTGTCGTGGTTTTAGTGTGAGTTTCAAAAAAACAATACAAATTTAAAACATTTTCTCATAATATGTAGCCAGCAATTTTATGGTCAGTCAGTCAGTTAAGTGCCATACGTGATACACGCTTGCGCAATCATGTCTCGAAAGAGACATGACTGACTGGGCAGAAGGTTATCCCGCAGTAGGTTGCCATTGCTTTCTGCGGTAGACTGGTTGCCGACCAAGGCTATAGAACCCAATCTGTCCTGCTATTTAACCCATAACTGGAAGGAAGAGACGGATTAATACCTTTCCCAAGGGTATTTGCGCGTAAGTGAATACAATGGATTCAGCTGGAATTCGAACTCGGCTCCCCGGTTTCTCGTTCCGAGCCGATATCCACGGTACCACAACGCACATAATTTTATGGTATTATATACAAATGATCTACCAAATCTTATTCGTTTAGTAGTGTTAGTAGTGTAAGGATACAAAGTGTTTATCTCCTATTGGTCGAGATAGTCACGTGTCCCATGAAAACTCCTCCTGATATCTCTTCGGATAGTGAACCAAGCTCTAGTTGCATTCTTTCAGCTAAGAGTAACCGAGAAAGAAGGTTGTTTACCTTCTGCCTGGGACTTTGGGCCTAGGCATAATCTGGCCACATCAATGTTCCGCTTGAACATTAAACACCTGTCATCCCGTGGGGACATTGATTAAGCCTGCTATATTCCTTTAAACACTGATAAATTCGGCCCTTCCAGATCTGGAGTCATGACAATGGCCAAACAGAGGTCTCGTCAATTTAAATGTAAGATCTTTCCTTTTTGTTCCTTCTGATACTTTGCTTTGCGTGTTATAAATTTCTCTTTAAGAACAAGCATCCATTCATTAATTTCATTTGTCCGTTCCACCTTCTCCTTACATGGTGACTCGTCTTAATATAATATTATTTACTAGCCCATGTGAGAATAGAAATATATCTATTTCAGTACGGTTGGACATCCGATTGCTTATATATATATATATATATATATATATATATATATATATATATATAAAGTCAACTACAGATTCTCGAGGCATATTCATTACAACACTTAATCCGTCAATTAATAGAATCAGCTATGAATACTGTAGTAATGTTCTAAAATGTTTGTAAAAGGAACAGGTTTTTCATGCTTTAACACGTGCAGGACCATGACATTACAACATATAAAAAAAATTTCATTTGGGATAATTTTCATGTTCTAATGAACGATAGAAATTTATCAACCGTTATATTTGAAGAAGAAAAAATAGAGTAATTTTTAGCAACACAGCTTTATGGTTATTTTTTGTTCCCATAACCCACACCCCTGTAGATGATCTCGGAAAGAGATTGAAAGTACTTGGGTGTATTGAGAAATGAATGATAATAACATCTGTCAACATTACAGCTCATTTCTTACATCTTTCAACTATAATACTCGAAAGATTATCCGTGAGTATGAAAAGATTTTCTGAAAAATAAGCAGAAATAATGTTCGCAATTTATTTAATCTGACATATATAAAAGAATATTTGATGCCTAAATACACACACATAGGCACACACACGCGCACATACGCGCGTGCGCACGCACACACACACACACACACACATATATATAATTATGTAGTTATGAATTAATTGTACATTGCGACACGGAAATTTCTATGTTTCGAGATAGATTCTCATCATCAGGCAATGTTCGATGTTGGTTGTGCAGATGATTTACATTTAAAGACAGCAAACCAAAGATTTTTTTTGTTATTTAAATGTAAATCATCTGCACAACCAACATCAAACATTGCCTGATGAAGAGAATCTATCTCGAAACATAGAAATTTCCGTGTCGCAATGCACAGTTAATTAAAAACTACATAATTATATTAAGCTCGATAATACTCATTATATTGAGCACTGTTCATAATAAAATAAATGCCAGAGCACTCAAAATAAAAAAAAAACCTTGAGTCCTCTTCACCTGGAATTATATATATATATATATATTGTAATAGTTGTTAAAATGGTTTATAAATTCATAGTATCACTACACAAAAATTTTCGCGTTTCGAAGCTACTTTACGTGCTTCTCATCAGGTGATAAAATTGGCATGGAAATTAACCCATATATCTAAGACTACAATAGGACCGACAGAATCAAAATAAGCTCTCAACCCCACTTTCACTTAAACATCATATCACCAGAAATAAACCGTTTTTACCATTTAATTTCCATTCCAACTTTATCACCCGATGGGAAGCACGTAAAGTAGCTTCGAAACACGAAGATTTTTGTATAGTGATACTATGAATTTATAAACCATTGTAACAACTATTACAATATAAAGCTCTACGTTGTATCGAGCACTCTTTATAAAAATAAATGCATGAACAGCAGGTAAAAAACCTACGAGTTCCACAACTTTGTTACAATATATATATATATATATATATATATATATATATATATATATATATATATTCTTAATTTGCAGGTTTTGACTTCAAACAAGTACAGAAAATTAATCTGGGAATTGTTTTAGCACAGGATGGAAGGTGAAACACCAAATTCCGAACACACATTACATGAGTGAAAGATGCCTTACAAAAGCTAGGTAAACTATTAAGAAAAAATGTATTTTGTTAGAAACAAGATAAGAGAGCTGAACTGCTGCGTGATATCTATGGCTGCAAATGCTGAACATCCTCGCAAGTCATCAAGGGCAAAATAGTGGCAGCAGAAAAATGGTTCTAGAGAAGGATATATCTCGGGCAAGTAAAGAAGAAAGGCTTGTAAAACGTATATGGGTGTATTGAGGCGAAAAGAGTTGGGTTAGGGAAGCTGGCATGCTTCGGTAAATGGATGTCAGCACTGCGGGGTTTGGGGAGTGGAAGCCTAACAAAGAAAGAAATACTGCAAAGAGCCACAAGAAATAAGAAGTTGTGGAGAGACGGGTAGTCAATATCTTAAAATGACACGGCCTAAAAAGATAGGATGAATTTGATCAAAATGACGTCAATGTATCATCTTTACAAACACCTTTTATATTTTCCATATATATATATATATATATATATATATATATATATATATATATATATATATGCGTTGTAGATATAGAAGCATCCAAAAGAGTATCCTGTACATAGAGTAGTAGGATAACTCTCTAGGAAAGCTCTAAATAGATATTTGTATATAAATATATATAGAGCAAATATATGTAAAAATTAAGATAGACACGTTATTCCATGATTAAGTGGAAATATAGGCCTGTTTCAGGAGAACCATCTTCAGCTTCCGTCTTTATTGTACAGAAGATTTAACAGGAATCATGCAAAATCTACTGTACAACAAAAACAGAAGCTGAAGATGGTTTGCCTGAAATAGGTCTAAACTACCATTAAACATTGAATAACGTGTCTGTCTTAAATTTTACATATATATATATATATATATATATATATATATTTTAAACAATTTAGAGATATCGACTTCAATCAGGAAGAAAATTAAATTATCTTGGAATTGGTTTAACACAGGGTATATTGAGGCGAAAAGAGTTTGGTTAGGGAAGCTGGCTTGCTTGGGTTAATAGATTTTTACAAACATATATATATATATATATATATATATATAATGATTGCGATAGAGGGGCAGATACATATTAACAGATTTGAATAGAGGGACATATACATATAAAATGACTGCGATGGAGGGACAAGTACATATGAAATAACTGTGATACAAATAAAGATATTGACAATATTGACAATATATTGACATATTGACTAACTGCGATAAACAGGTAGACATACTTTGACAGAATGTGACAGACTTTGATAAACTGATAGACAAATTGTGATAAACAGATAGAAAAACTGTGATAGATAGATAGATAGATAGATAGATAGATAGATAGATAGATTATGAACAGACTGTGATAGATAGATAGATAGATAGATAGATAGATAGATAGATAGATAGATAGATTATGAACAGACTTTGATAGATAGATAGATAGATAGATAGATAGATTATGAACAGACTTTGATAGATAGATAGATAGATAGATAGATAGATAGATAGATAGATAGACTTTGAACAGACTTTGATAGATAGATAGATAGATAGATAGATAGATAGATAGATAGATTATGAACAGACTTTGATAGATAGATAGATAGATAGATTATGAACAGACTTTGATAGATAGATAGATAGACAGATAGATAGATAGATAGATAGATAGATAGATAGATAGATTATGAACAGACTTAGATAGATAGATAGATAGATTATGAACAGACTTAGATAGATAGATAGATAGATAGATAGATAGATAGATATGATTATGAACAGACTTAGATAGATAGATAGATAGATAGATAGATAGATAGATAGATAGATAGATAGATTATGAACAGACTTAGATAGATAGATAGATAGATTATGAACATACTGAGATAGATAGATAGATAGATAGATAGATAGATAGATAGATAGATAGATAGATAGATTAGAACAGACTTAGATAGATAGATAGATTATGAACAGACTTAGATAGATAGATAGATAGATAGATAGATAGATAGATAGATAGATAGATAGATAGATAATTTTGACTGTTCGTTTTACAAATGATCACAAAAAATCCATTTTCTTCGAGATAATTAGATGAAGAGACCCGAGCATAAACTTACCTGGGAAACAGACAAACAATTATATCTACAGTGAGGGAGGTAAATGTGTAGAGATTTTGAATCACATAATAAAGGTTACATTAACGTAGATATTACAATGCAATTTTTTCCGCCTGAGGGAATCAGTTCTGTCATTAACAATCGTCTACAATTAAGCATTAATTGCAAACTGTTGCCCCAAGCACACACAGGGATTTAATTGCACCTCTCTTCTCTTTGCGACTTCCTTTCTTTTATAACGAAGCCGTACGGATTTTATGGCGATGTCGTTATATAACGGAATACAAAGTTCACTAGATAGTACGAAAATTAAGCAGACGCATGGTTTAGAGCTACTTTGTGCTTTATGCGAGACATTTTCGACGTGTCTCTAGAGTGTTTCCGTTTGAAATGTTTATTGGTTAAGTGCTGGTTGAGACGACATTTCAAAAAAAACGGAATTTAATTTTGGTCGCTTGATTAGTATTAGATAATTGGGTCCAGTTGAAAGTTTTGTAGGATTCCTCTTCCCTAGCATCATTGGTGCAAACTATGAATTAAGCTGTTTTCAAGAGTGAAGAACAAATTTTGTTTCTAATCGTTTCACCCCAAGCCAGGCGGTACCGCCAATGATGCGCAGGGGGCTATACAAGAGTAGAAGTTTAGATAGAATGAGAGTAAAGAGAGAAACGAACCAGTTATAGGGGGTGTCAGTGAAAGGGCAAAAGAAGTATGGGAACACAGGTGTGAAGACAGTTGTGAAGGTAGAGAGAAAGGAAAAGAAAAAGATATACAGGATGGTGTAGAAAGAACTAGAGTCAAGTGGCTAGGAGATGGGCATTGACATTGCATTTAAATTCCTGGAGGTTGTCGCCGTCAGGAAATCAAGTATATGGAAGCGTGTTCTACAGGCGGAAAATGCGAGAAAAGAAGCTGTTGGAGTAGAATTGTAAGCTTCATTTGGTTGATCTAACTGCAAATGGGTGGAACCTTGTCCCCAGTCTGGTTGCACGAGTAATTTTTGTGGCGGGGGCACCAGTGACTTAAGTTCGTCGGAGCAGAAGCCATGAACATATTTGTAGAACAGACAGAGGGAAACCACATCCCGTCGGTGAGAAAGTTGCTGGAGTCGAGCTGCCAAGTCGGGACCAATCACATTACAGATTCTGTTTTGGAGCCTGTCGAGAACACTGAGAGCAACAGCGGGGACTCCTAACCATATATGACAGCAGTATTTTATGCACGGACGGATAGTTGATTCGTATATGTGCAAGATAGATTCAGGCGGAAAAAACTTCCTAGCCCGATACAGTGACCTAAACTTCCTTTGAATTTATGAGAATTTGTGGTTAATATTTAGTGTTGAGGTTTTTGCTGTTATTTTTTTTAGAGAATTGGAAGTGAATTTTGGATATGTCTTAAGAATACACCGGGCAATGAAGTTTCGATTACTGGAGAAAGTTATAGTACACCTAACTATAGTTACCTAAGGGTGGTCTCTGGCTAAGATCGAGTAAGTTTTCCCCCTTACAAGAGTTCATATTTGTTTTGTTTTTGTGTTTACACAGGTCTTTGATTTTTTTGAGTAACATATTCAGTCAGTTCAGTGCCATGCGTGATACACGCTTGGGCGATCATGTCCCAAAAGAGACATGACTAACTGGGCAGAAGGTTATACCGCAGTAGGTTGCTATTACTTCCTGCGGTTGACTGGTTGCCACCAAGGCTATAGAATCCAATCTGTCCTGTTATTTAACCCATAACTGGAAGGAATAGACGGATTAATACCTTTCCCAATGGTATTTGTGCGTAAGTGAAGGCAATGAATTCAGCTGGAATTCGAACTCGGCTCTCCGATTTCTCGTTCCGAGCCGATATCCACTGGACCACAACGCACATAGGAAAATGAAAAAAAAAATATTATTAGAAATAATTAAAAGAGTTTTGAACTCTTATTTGTTATTAATTAATGCTGAAAATGCCTTCCGAAAGACAAGCAAAATATTAAGAAACAGGAAAATCTCGTTGAAATCAATGGAAAGAGTGCCAAATTGTTATGTAATATCAATCATCCAATATGTCAGTGAATTCCGGACAATTCTTTCACAGATGAAGAGGAGACTTGAAGCAAAAGAAACACAGATAAGAGTACTGAACTGCTATGTAATATCAATCCTTCTATATGGCAGTGATTACTGGACAATATCCTCAGAGATGAAGAAGAGACTTGAAGCAAGAGCAACAAAGAAAAGAGTGCTGAACTGCTATGTAATATCAATCCTTCTATATGGCAGTGATTACTGGACAATTTCCTCACAGATGAAGAAGAGACTTGGAGCAAGAGCAACAAAGAAAAGATTGCTGAACTGCTATGTAATATCAATCTTCCTATATGGCAGAGAATACTGGACAATTTCCTCACAGATGAAGAGTAGACTTGAAGCAAGAGCAACAAAGAAAAGATTGCTGAACTGCTATGTAATATCAATCTTCCTATATGGCAGATAATGCTGGACAATTTCCTCACAGATGAAGAGGAGACTTGAAGCAAGAGAAACAAAGAAAAGAGTGCTGAACTGCTATGTAATATCAATCTTCCTATATGGCAGAGAATACTGGACAATTTCCTCACAGATGAAGAGTAGACTTGAAGCAAGAGAAACAAAGAAAAGATTGCTGAACTGCTATGTAATATCAATCTTCCTATATGGCAGAGAATACTGGACAATTTCCTCACAGATGAAGAGTAGACTTGAAGCAAGAGAAACAAAGAAAAGATTGCTGAACTGCTATGTAATATCAATCTTCCTATATGGCAGAGAATACTGGACAATTTCCTCACAGATGAAGAGGAGACTTGAAGCAAGAGAAACAAAGAAAAGATTGCTGAACTGCTATGTAATATCAATCTTCCTATATGGCAGAGAATACTGGACAATTTCCTCACAGATGAAGAGGAGACTTGAAGCAAGAGAAACAAAGAAAAGATTGCTGAACTGCTATGTAATATCAATCTTCCTATATGGCAGTGAATGCTGGACAATTTCCTCACAGATGAACAGGAGACTTGAAGCAAGAGCAACAAAGAAAAGAGTGCTGAACTGCTATGTAATATCAATCTTCCTATATGGCAGAGAATACTGGACAATTTCCTCACAGATGAAGAGGAGACTTGAAGTAAGAGAAACAAAGAAGAGAGTGCTGAACTGCTATGTAATATCAATCTTCCTATATGGCAGAGAATACTGGACAATTTCCTCACAGATGAAGAGGCGACTTGAAGCAAGAGCAACAAACAAAAGATTGCTGAACTGCTATGTAATATCAATCTTCCTATATGGCAGAGAATACTGGACAATTTCCTCACAGATGAAGAGGAGACTTGAAGCAAGAGAAACAAAGAAGAGAGTGCTGAACTGCTATGTAATATCAACCCTCGTATATGACAGGGAATGCTGGAGAATTTCCTCACAGATGAAGAGGAGACTTGAAGCGATAGAAACAACGTAAAAAGTGCTTAAAATAAGACTTTCTATAGGACACTGAATGCTGGACAATCTCCTCACAGATGAAGATAATACATGAGGCAACTAAAACAAAGAAAAGAGTGCATGAATCTTACGTAATAGCAACTGTCACAAATGAAAAATGAACTTGAAACAACAAAAGCAAGGAAAATAAAATAAAGGAAATATTATAGGAAATAAATCTTCTAAAAGAAAATAAAGTAATTATTATAGAAAATGAATCTTCTAAAAGAAAATAAAGAATATTATAGAAAATAAATCTTCTAAAAGAAAATAAAGAAATATTATAGAAAATAAATCTTCTAAAAGAAAATAAAGAATATTATAGAAAATAAATCTTCTAAAAGAAAATAAAGAATATTATAGAAAATGAATCTTCTAAAAGAAAATAAAGAATATTATAGAAAATAAATCTTCTAAAAGAAAATAAAGAAATATTATGGAAAATAAATTTTCTAAAAGAAAATAAAGAAAATATTATAGAAAATAAATCTTCTAAAAGAAAATAAAGGAAATATTATAGAAAATAAATTTTCTAAAAAGAAAATAAAGGAATATTATAGAAAATAAATCTTCTAAAAGAAAATAAAGAAATATTATAGTAATAATTTTTCTAATATGGCAGTTAATTTTGGAAATTTTCATAACCCTTTGCAACCTTGAGAGAAAAGCGAAGCAACATTTAAGAGAGATTACAAAAAAAAAAAACAAAAAGAATTGATAAGCAAGAAAATTGCGGAGAGCCATGATCGCCAACGTCAAAAAGGGACACAACACATATAAGAAGAAGAAAGAGTTTGAGAAAATGGATGGCGGAACAGTGGTTAGTAGAAATACAAAAAGTCCAAATATATTAAGTATTACGAAAGAAAGGAAATCGTGCAGAAACATGATCACCTACGTCCTGAAGAAACACGGCATATTGAAGATGAAATGTTTGTGTAAACAGATGACAGAACAATGTTGTGGGGAGATAGTAAAAAGACAAAACATATTAAGAGATACAAAGAACTGGTAATCGTGGAGAACCATGACCTCTAAAAGACACTTTGCATTGAAGAAGACACATGCGGATTTTTTTTTTTTTGCTTTTTCTCCAACCAAAATCCCCGAATATTGTTTTTTTAACTATTGACTGAATATTAACATAAATAAGATAAAAATTACGATCAGTCAGTTAAGTGCCATTTGTGATTTACGTTTGGGCGATCATGTCTCTTTCGATCCATGACTGACTAGACAGAAGACTTTTCTACAGTAGGTTGCTATTATTTTCTTCAGTAGACCTGTTGCTGAACAAAGGCTATAGAACCCAATCTATCCTGCTATTCAATTCCTTTATCCAGATCAGTCAGTTAAGTGCCATACGTGATACACGCTTGGGCGATCATGTCTCTCTCGATCCATGACTGAGTAGGCAGAAGATTTTCCCACAGTAGGTTGCTATTACTTTCTTCAGTAGACCTGTTGCCGAACCAAGGCTATAGAACCCAATCTGTCCTGCTATTCAATTCTTTTATCCAGATCAGTCAGTTAAGTGACATATGTAATATACGTTTGGGCGATCATGTCTCTTTCGATCCATGTACTAACTAGGCAAAATATTTTCCCGCAGTAGCTTGTCATTTCATACTGCGGTAGACTGGTTGCCAACCAAGAATACAGAACCAAATCTGCCCTGCTTTTCATTCCATAACTGGAGATAGATGAGATCGATTAATACCTTTCCCAAGGGTATTTGCGCGTAAGTTAATACAATGGATTTAACTGGAATTCGAACTCGGCTCCCCGGTTTCTCGTTCCGAGCCGATATCCACTGTACCACAACGCATATTCCCAAGGTATTTGCGAGTAATTCGAACTCCTCACTCTGATTTCCCACTCCTAACCGATATCCATTGAACTACAAGGAACGTAGGATCAGAGACTAAATTATCATTGGTTAAAGTGTTTTATTTTGATGTTGTTATTCTTTAATGCATCGTTACTTACCACATCAATCGAAAGCGGCGGCCATATTTGCTAAGTAAACTATCACCAAGTCCGTGTAATAGGAACAGTTTATGGGCGATGTAAAACTAAATAAATAAAAATTTGAGATAGATGTAAAAACCCGATCTTCACCAACGTCTCGACAAATTTAAATACCTTTTATTGTTAATATATCTTATTCTTCTTCTGTTTCCTGGACACGACGGTAAACAGTATCCGGCAGAAAGGCCTCTGATTGGGAGGTTGTGAGGAGCATGGAACCACTTTTTAATTGTTATTGTTCTCAGATCCACCCTGTCCCGAAAGAATATCACCTGTTAGGGTCCCAGCTACGGGCAAATAGTTAACCCCCGAACCAGGGTGAAAACATTATGAAAGTATAAAATAACTTTTATGGAAAAATATACATTTTAAAGAAAAAATTATTACCACAACGCATTTTTGAAAGAAAATATTATTCTCAGGAAAATATTCTTGAATACAAAACTAGAATACATTTTCAGTTTTCTAAAATAAAAAAAAGACTTGAAACAATAAAGATTTCATTACAATCTGGCTAAATCAACGTTCTCACTATAGTCAGTCAGTTAAGTGCCATACATGATACTCGCTTGGGCGATCATGTCTCGAAAGAAACATGATTGACTGGACAGAAGATTACTTCGCACTAGGTTGCCATTGCTTTCTGTGGTAGACTGGTTGCCGACCAAGGCTATAGAACCCAATCTGTCCTGCTATTTAACCCATAACTGGAAGAAATAGACGGATTAATACCTTCCCAAGTGTATTTGCGCGTATAAGTGAATGCAATGAATTTAGCTGGAATTCGAACTCGGCTCCCCGATTTCTCGTTCCGAGCCGATATCCAATGAACCACAACTCACATCTCACTATAACCAAACATTAAAAAAAGAAAAACATGAAACACCACGTTTTTGGCATTAAATAACCCACAGTGGTTGATATGCCGTTGAACAAAACTCAAACTCAAACTCAAACTGTTCTTCTTCTATCTTTTCAGCACGTAGGCGATCATGGTCCTCCACATCTCCCTATCCCTTGTCGCTCTTAATTCCTCTTCTTCTGTTATTCCACACAATATCCCGTCCAATACCTATCTGTTCAAGTCCCTCTAGTATATCATGCGCTTCTTTTGCTTGTAACTCTATTTGTTTATCCGTCCTGTGAGTATCAGGTTCTCCAAGCCCTCCTTTCTTCAGCTCTCTTTTCTTGATCTTAAGTATCAGCTTCTTACTCTGCTTTTGGAATGCATTTAATTATACAATCTCGAAATGGACAAATAATGAAGAAAAGGCTGTTGTGGAGGGTCATGATTGCTTATATTGATAAATGTACTTGGTTTTTAATAAAACATTAAAACGAACATTCAAAAGGGAGACAGAAAGAAAGGAGGAAAAATAAAAGTAATAATTAAATGTAAATTTTCAAAAAACGAGAGAAGGAAAGAAAAAGAAAAGAAGAAGAAACAAAAAATGTTTAATGAAAGAAAGAAAGAAAGAAAGAAAGAAAGAAAAGTAAACGAAACAAACAAAACGTTCAATGAAAGAAAGAAAGAAAAATAAATTAAAAAGAAAAATAAGAAACATCAAGAAAGAAAGAAAGAAACGAAAAGAAACAAGCAAAAAGTACAATGGAAGAAAGCAAAAAAGAAAGAAAAGAAGGAAAAGAAACAAACAAAAAAGTCAATGCAAGAAAGAGGGAAAAGAAGGAATAGAAGGAAAACTGACCGAAAAGAAACAAACAAAAGGTTCAATGAAAGAATGAAAGAATGAAAAAAAGAAAGAATGAAAGAATGAAAAAAAGAAAGAAATAGACAGTTCAATGAGAGAAAGAAAAAAAAAGAAAAATGAAGAAAAAGAAGAAAAAGAAACAAATAAAAGGTTGAATGAAAGAAAGAAAGAAAAAGAAAGAAAAGATGGAAAAGAAAGAAACAAAAAGTACAATGAAGAAAGCAAAAAAGAAAAAAAGAAGGAAATAAAGAAAAAGAAAGACCCAAAAAGAAACAAACAAAAATATCAATAAATGAAAAGAATGAATGAAAGAAAGAAAGAAATAAAAGAAAAAAAGGAAAAGAAAAAACAAAAAAACAAAAAGTAAAATGAAAGAAAGAAATACTGAAAAGAAGAAAAAAGAAACAAGCAAAAAGTTTAATAAAAGAACGAAAGGAAAGAAAAACATCCTTTTTTTTCTTCTACAGCAAGAGAAAAATGTTGAGAAAGAAAATTAAGAAAAGAAAGGACAATAAGAAGTAAATGCAGAGAAAGAAAAAATGAAAGGAGAGATGACAAGAAAATATGAATGAAAGAAAAATGAAAAATAGTTAAAAGAATGAAAAAAGAACTTAAATAAACTAAGAAAGAGAAAGAAATTCTGAGTAAATGGATGAATGATATAGAGAAAACGCAAACAGAAAAATGAATAAAACAAATAGTTTAAAAGAAAAAGTAAGAAAAAAGAGAAAGAAAAAATCAAAAAGTCAAAAGAAAGAAAAAATAAAAAATCAACATAGAAACAAAAAACATTTAAAAAGAAAGAAAAGAATAAGAAATAAACAACAAAAAAGTTCAAATGGAAAAAGGGAAGAGAAAAGAAAGAAAGAAACAAAAGTTCATAAGAATGACAACAGTTAAATGAAAAAATAACAAAAAAGAACGTAAAAAAGAAAGAAACCATAAAAAATGATAGAAAGGAAGCAAAAAACAAAGAAAAACTTCAAAGAAAATATAGAATGAAAGAAAATAAAGGAGTAAAAGAAAGAAACAAAAAAGTTCAAAATAAAGATAGTACAGAAGAAAAAGAAAGAGACCAACAATGAAACTATTTAAAAGAAAGAAAAGTAAAAAACGAAGGAAACTAACGAAGGGAAAGATAAAAAGAAAGAAAGGAAGGAAAGTAGTAAAAAGAAGGAAACAAACAAAATATTCAAAAGAAAGAAAGAAAAGATGAAAAATAAAAATAAAAAATAAAAAGTTCAAATGAAAGAAAAAACAGAAGAAAGAAGCAAAATGTTCGAAAGAAAGAAAACGAAAAGAAAAATAAAGAAACAAACAGTTAAAAAGGAAGACAAAAAAGAAAGAAAAAGAGAAAGAAAAAATCAAAAGTTTAAAAGACAGAGGAAAAAAGAAACAAAGAAACAAATAGCATTAAAAAAAAGAAAAGAATACGAAAGAAACTACAAAGAAATGGGAGAAAAACAAACAAAAGTTCATAAGAATGTTAAATGAAAAACTAATATGAAAGAAAAAAGTAAAAATAAAACAAACTATGAAAATATGAAAGAAAAGAAGGAAGAAAAAACAAACAAAATTTCAAATGAAATAAAGAAACAAAGAAAGAAAATAATTGCGTAAAAGAAAGAAACGAACGAAAAGTTAAAAACAAAGAAAGAACAGAAGAAAAAGAAAGAGACCAATAATGAAAATATTTTAAAAACGGGTAAAAAACGAAAGAAATCAGCGAAAAGAATGATAAAAGAAAGAAAAAAGAAAGAAAGGAAAGTAGTAAAAAGAAGGAAACAAACAAAATGTTCCAAAGAAAGAAAAGATGAAAAACAAAAATGTAAAACAAAAAGTTCAGAAGAAAAAATAAAATCAGAAGAAAAAAGAAAAAAGTTAAAAAAAAAAAACAAAAAAAACTAAAAGCAAAAAGAAACAACCGAGCGGAAATATCAAAAGAAGGAAAAAAAAGAAAAAAGAAACAAACAAAGTATTTGAAAGAAAAAAGAAAGAATAAAGAAAAGAAAAAATCATTTTCAATTGAAAAAAGAAAGAAAATTAGAAAATAAAAGAAAAAAACCAACGAAGAAAATTTTAAATTAAAGAATGAAAGAAAAGAATAACCGAATGAAAGAAACAGTTGTATTAAACAAATAGCAGGAAGAAAGAAAAAAAAAGAAACAAAAAATGTTCAAAACAAAGCAAAGAATGAATATAAAAAGGAAAGAAATTACCAAAAAATTGTCCAAAAGTAAAAAAGAAAGAAACAAAATGTTAAAAAGAAGAAAAAAAAAGAAATGGAGAAACAAAGGAATAGAGAAAATTAGAAAAAGCAGAAAAGAAACAAAAATTTAATAAGAAACAAAAACATAAAACTTTAACTGCATTAAAGAAGGAAAAAAATGAAAATAATTAAAAGGAAAGAAACAAAGATAGAAATTAAAAAAGAAGAAAAAACAAAGACTTAAAAGAACAATAAAAGAAACAAAATGCCCAATTAAATAAATAAAGAAAAAAGAAACAAAAGTAGAAAAAGGAAAGAACTAAATAAACGAAGGGTTCAAATGAAAGAAAGAAACAAAGAAACAAATGAACAAAAATGTCAATTTAATTGAAGAAAAAAGAAAAAGAAAAACGAGCATAGAAAATTTTTTAAAAAATTACAGAAAAAGAAACAAAAAGTTATTCAAACGAAAGAAGCAACACAAACAAAATGATCAAAACAAACAAAAAAGAAACAAAAAATAGAAGTAAACAAAGAAAGAAAAAGTTCAAAAGAAACGTAGGATCAAATAAGCAAAAGGTTTAAGAGAAAGAAATTAATAAATAAGAAAACAAAAATGAAATTCAGTAAAAAGAACGAAAAACATAAAATTAAAAAAATGAAATAAATACAAAGGAAATAAAAGAAAGAAAGAAAGAAAGAAAGAAAGAAAGAAAGAAACAAATAATCAGACGAAATATTCCAAACAGGAAAGAACAAAGGAAAGTAGAAAAAAAGAAGCAAAAAATCAAAGTAAAGACGAAAGAAAAAAAAAGAATGGAAAAAGAAAAGAAAAACGGAAAAAGAACAAAAGAAAGAAGAAAAAAGAAGAAAAAAGGTCAAAGGAAAGAAGAAAGAAAGAATAAAAATCACAAAGGAAGGAAGAATGAAAAACGAAAAAAGAACAAAGGAAAGAAGAAAAAGGAACAAAGAATGAAGAAAGAAAGAAGAAAAAAGAAAAATAAAGGAAAGAAGATAGGAAGAAGGAAGAAGAACAAAGGAAAGTAGAATGAACGATAAAATTCCAAACGGATGACAGAAATGAAAGATCGAAAAAAAAAAAAGAAAAAAGATCGAAAGGAAGAAAACAAAATAAAAAAGCAAAAAAAGATACAAAAAAATTGAAGAAATAAAAGAAGAAAAAGAAACAAGCAAAAAGAACGTAAAAAAGAAAAGAAAAATGAAAGAGACGCAAAAAAAGAGTTTAAATGAAAGAAAGGAGGAAAGGAAGAAAGAAAGAAGACAAATTAATGAAGGGTACAGAGAAAATATAAAAGAAAGCATGAAGGAAAAATGGAAAGAAAGAATGAAATTTAGAAACCTAAAGAAATTCGAAAATATAAAGAAAGACTACAGAACAGAAAATATAAATACAAGAAAGAATGATGTAAAATCAGTCAGCTTAGTGCCATACGTGATACACGCTTTGGACGATCATGTCTCGGAAGAGAGATGATTGATTGAGCAGAAAATTATCCCGTAGTAAGTTGCTATTACTTTCTACGGTAGACTGGTTGCCAACCGAGTCTATAGAACCCAATCTGTCCTGTTATTTATACCATAACTTGAGGGGATAGAAAAAATATATCATAATATTAATAAGTAGTAATTAATGGGGGACCAGTTTGTTACTTAATAACAATATAAAACCGTTTCCCCACTTTATGCCCAGTAGAAGTTTTAATTGTTTTCAACTAATATATTTAGTTAGTTTAGTGCCATACATGATACACGCTTTGGACGATCATGTCTCGGAAGAGACATAACTGACTGGGCAGAAAATTATCCCGTAGTAAGTTGCTATTACTTTCTACGGTAGACTGGTTGCCAACCGAGTCTATAGAACCCCATCTGTCCTGTTATTTATACCATAACTTGAGGGGAGAGAAAAATTATATCATAATATTAATATGTAGTAATTAATGGGGGACCAGTTTGTTACTTAATAGCAATATAAAACCGTTCCCCCACTTTATGCCCAGTAGAAGTTTTAATTGTTTTCAACTAATATATTTAGTCAGCTTAGTGCCACACGTGATACACGCTTTGGACGATCATGTCTCGAAAGAAACATGACTGTTTGGGCAGAAGATTATGCTGCAGTAGATTGCCATTGAGTTCTGCGAGAGACTGGTTGCTAACCAATGCTACAGAACCCAATCCCTCCTGCTATTCAACTCATAGCTAGGAGGAAAAGAGATGTATTATATTATTAAGTGGTAATTAATGGGGGATCAGTTCATTACTTCGTAACAATAGAAAACCGATCCACCACTTTATGCCCAGTAGCAGCTTAAATAATGTTTCCAACTATTATATTCAGTCATTCAGTTAAGTGTCATACGTGATACACGCTTTCGGCGATCATGTCTTGAAAGAGACATGACTGACTGGGCAGAAGATTATCCCGCAGGAGGTTGCCATTACTTTCTACGATAGACTGGTTGCCAGCCAAGACTACAAAGCCCAATCTCTCCTGCTATTCAACTCATAGCTGGAAGAAGAGATGTATTATATTTTAAGTAGTAATTAATGGGGGATCAGTTTATTAATTCATAACAATATAAAAACCGATCCCCCATTTTATGCCAGGTAGCTGCTTTAATTATGTTTTCAACTTTTAAATGCAGTGTGTTAAGTGCCATCTTGGGCGATTACGTCTCGAAAGAGACATGACTGACTGGGCAAAAGACTATCCCGCAGTAGGTTGCCATTATTTCCTGCGCTACACTGGTTGCCAGCCAAGGCTATAGAACCCAATCTGTCCTGTTATTTAACCCATAACTGGAGTAAGAAGAGATAAATTATATCATTATATTAATAAGTAGTAATTAGTGGGTGATCAGTTTATTACTCCTTAACAATAAAATCCGATCCCCCACTTTATGCACAGTAGCAATTTGAATTGTTTTCAACTATTATATTTAGCCAGACAGCTGAGTGCCATACGTGATACACGCTTTGGGCGATCATGTCTCAAAAGAGACAAGACTGACTAGGCAGAAGATTCCTCAGCAGTAAGTTGCCATTGCTTTCGGCGGTAGACTGGTTGGCAACCAAGGCTATAGGACACAATTTGTCCTGTTATTTAACCCCTAACTGGAGGCGAGAGACGGATTAATACATTACTTTTGCGCGTTAGTTAATGCAACGAAATTCACTGTAATTCGAACTCGGCTCTCCGATTTCTCGTTCCGAATCGATATCCACTGCACCACAACGCATATCTCATGATGTAAAGTAAGAAGCACAACGCGTAAAGAAAAGCATTGTGCAAAATAAAAGACGATAAGGATACTGTTAATACGGTTTTAATAAAAGAAAGAAAAAATGACGAAAAGAAAAACAGAAAGAAAGAGAAAAGAAAAAAAGAAAGAAAGAAAGAAAGAAAGAAAAAGGAAAAGAAAGAATGAAAACAAAAAGAAAGAAATAATGAAAACAAAAAAGAAAGAATGAAATAATGAAAAGAAAAAAGAAAGAAATAACGAAGAGAAAAAAAGAAAGAAATAACGAAAAAAGAAAGAAAGAAATAACGAAAAGAAAGAAAGAAAAAAAAGAAAGAAATAACGAAAAGAAAGAAAGAAATAACGAAAAGAAAATAGAAGATATAACGAAAAGAAAAAAAGAAAGAAAGAAAGAACGAAAAAAGAAAGAAAGAAATAAAGAAAAGAAAGAATGAAAAAAAGAAAGAAAATAATAACGAAAAGAAAAAAAGAAATAATGAAAAGAAAAAAGAAAGAAAGAAATAACGATAAGAAAGAATGAAAAGAAAAAAAATAACGAAAAGAAAAAAGAATGAAATAATGAAAAGAAAAAGAAAAAAGAACGAAAAGAAAAAGAAATAAAGAATGAAAAAAAAAGAATGAAAGAATGAAAAGAAAAAAGAAAGAAAAAAGAACGAAAAGAAAAAGGAAGAAAGAAAGAAATAAAGAAAGAAATAACGAAAAGAAAAAAAGAAAGTAATAATGAAAAGAAAAAAGAAAGAAAGAAAGAAAGAAAGAACGAAAAGAAAAAGAAACAAATAACTAAAAGGAAAAAGAAAGAAAGAAATAATAAAAAGAAAAAAAAAGAAAATATAAACAGAGAAAAATCAAGGAAAAAATGGAGTGTATGAGAGAGAGAGAGAGAGAGAGAGAGAGAGAGAAAGAGAGAGAGACAAAGAGAGAGAGATAGAAATAAAAAAATATAATCTAACAAGAAAGACAAACATCTCGTAATCAAATTGAATATTACATTCTTGGAGAAGTAAGTTGAGGTCATAAACTTGTTTTCCGAAAACAACAAAAAAAAAAAAAAAAAGAAAAAAAAGAGAAAAAGAAAAGAAAGAAAGCGAATATGGCTGTCGTCCTTCCAAATTTCTCACGTCATTCAAGCAAAGCGAAATTTACGACGGGCTGACAACAAGCTGGGCATCTTACTCGGTTGTCTGAACCTATTTCCATTAGAAGAGCAGAATTAGTGTTATTAGACAAACGTAACTTTGGAATAATGGCAACTTGAAGAGATACTAATCAGCATTCAGAAAAAAAGGAAGGCAAAGTTTAGAGTTAAAAAAAAAAACAATCTTGTATTATGTTGTCAAATGAAATGGACTGCTAAATCAACATATTTGGAAAGATTCGATATATATATATATATATATTACGGAAAGATACTAAATGGTATTAACCGATATATTCATTTAAATTTATTCGTTCTAACATTATTTTTAATGGGTATTCGTATTTGACTGGATACTCCGTTTTCCTATAATTCAAAGTAAAATATAGCAAAACAATATATATATATATATATATATATATATATATATATATATATACTAGCAGTATAGGCCGGCGTTGGTCGGGTGTAATGAAAGCTTTAAAACTAATACATTGTCCTGGAGCTCAGACTCTTTGAACGTTGGCACAAAAGACAAAAAAGCAATAGTTGTTTCCAGTTAAAGCGAAACGGTAGACTGAAAGAAAAATGAATGGATGTAAGTCAAATTTTGATTTCCGACTATCGATGTCAAATAACATTTTTTCGTCGTAAACTGAATTTTGAAGGTTAAATAAGTCCTCTGAGTAAATGGTATTATGGCTGAGACTAAGAACTACAATTATACCTACTTAGAGCCTAAGCCGAAGCAAAAACTAAAATAAAAGGGCTGAAAAAATACAGATATACAGGCAGATCAACAGACACACAAACATCTTGCTTTATATATATATATATATATATATATATATATATATATATATATATATATATATATATATATTATCGATTTTCTGCACTATTGTAAGAACTGCAGCCTTGAAACTTCTGAATATCGTTTCTTATGTCTTTGTCTATGAGTGTGTCAAATTTGATTAAAATCGGACCACTCCTTCTATAACCCGGTTTTTTCGATTATCGATTTTTGATATTTATCGGGGGGAACCTCGACACAAGACCTAGCTAAGAACACTCGGAGACGCTGATAGTACAATTGTGTAAATTTTCAAGAAAATCTGTTCAGCCGTTTCGGAGTATAATGGGAACGGGCACACACACACACACACACACACACACACACACACACACACACACACACACACGGACGGACAAATTTCCATTTATAAATAATTTATTTCTACCGGATCAATTGATTAATAATTGGCTTCCCCTATGTTGATAAGGGTCGCATGTTCAAATCCTGCCGAATGACACATTTTCGTAATAAAAATTTATCGTAAATAATCAGATCAGTAAAAATAAATATATAATACTGTTTGATTATAAAACAGAATATCTTCTTAAATACGAGTATCGATCAAAAATAATATTCAAACAAATCATTTCATCTATATATACATATATATATAGAGGCAGCAGATAATTTTCTAAACATATACTGTTAAATATAGAAGACAATGAATGTCCTTTATGTTTAATCAGGAGTCGTTCTAAACATCATATTTTGACTTTAATTTCAGGTGACAATAAACGCAAAAATTGTCTAACATTTGGATATTTTTATTAAGTTGGTTCTAAGCTTTCGACTCACATGAGCCAACTTCAGAGAGAATACAGGGACGTTAACATAAAAACATCCACCATCGAAGAGGATTTTATCTAGGTTGACATAAAACAATGCTATGCAATGATAACAGTCTCTGAATAGCAGACGCAGTTCGTAAATTTGTAATGACATTCTATGATATCAGACCGCGTGAGAGACCGAAATGATAACAAAGCTTACTAACACACACACACACACACACACACACACATATATATATATATATATATATATATATATATATATATATATATATATATGAATTGGAGTAGATAGATCTATCTATCGCCCGGTTCACACTCCACTCACGTCTATTAGACAGGTTAAGAGGCTCATCTCTTGTTCCCTGTTTAGGATGTGTTTTCCGGCTTTCTCTTTTCCAATCTTTTCACTATTACGTAGCCCCCTGCACATCAGTGGCGTTACCGCCTTGCTCAGGGTGATACGATTAAAAATAAATGTGTGAGCAAGACAAAATTCTTAATACAGGTTCTTTCAGTTACGTCCACCCTCTAGCCACGCTTAATTGATGAAGAAAAGAACAAACATTAAAATGTGTTTCTTTTGTTAGAAATACTTGCAAATATAGGAGATACTCTTTATGAGATGGCAATAAACGTCACTATTAAAAAGAGCATAAAATTGTGATAAAACTAAATGTCTTTAAATAGAGGAGACAAAAATAGCTAGCGATGATGGTGTTCGTCTTGTCTTTGTTGTTATTCTTTTTATTAGAAAACTTAGAAAAGGGTGTGATTTACTGAATAGACTGAGAAAAGTCAGTCTTTAATAATGATCAAAAATATTTCGTCATTACTTTGAATAGTGCTATTATGAAGTTAAGGGTGTCTAGAGTTCGTAGTAGTCCTTGCAAGAGTGGGTTTATGTGTACGAAGGCAGGAATGTATGTATGTATGTATGAGCGTTTATTGTTGGATAGGATAGTCTTTGAAGTTGTCGCTTAGTGTGAATGGTGAAAAGAAAGGAGATGAGAGGTGAGAGACAAGGATAGAGACAATGATAGCGATCGCTTGACGTTTGCAAAGGGACGTGTTAATTACGCCCGTCTCTTTTCTCTCTGACGACAGTCGAGCTTGCTCCGTCTTTTATTTCGAAAAGGTCATTTGGGAATCCACTACCGGATGTGATTCTGGCCTTTCCTTTGGACGACTTCGCGTCGGCTCGCGATAAAGTTTGATAAAATAAATTTTTGTTTCTGATAAATGAAAGTATTTGCATTTTTGTTTGTAGATGTTTCCTAGTTTTCTATTGGCATAAAACAAAACATTTCACATCGAGGTGTGAAATTTCGCGAGTTTTGTGTATACTAAGCAATGTTTGTAAATTCGTGAAAAATAGTTTATGCTAGCAAAATCAATGAGTCAGTGCTTAGCATTTGAATTTTTAAATCTAAAACTTGTTTTATTCACTAGATATCTAGAGATTATTGAGAAAATCCAAACAATAATCAGTTATGATATTAGCACTTACCTGGCATCTTGGATGCTCGATAGAAGAGACTTTGCTTGCGATTACATCTAGCAATTTCAATTTTGAAATCGTGTGCGTGTGCTGCCATTTTACTTGGTCTGTCCGTTAAGTGCCATATATGATACACGCTCTGACAATCATTTCTCTATTGATACGTACTTGCCTAGGCAAAACATTTACCCGCAATAAGAGGCCATTACATTCTGCGGTAGACTGGTTACCAACAAAAGCTAGAGAACGCAATATGTTTAATTTTATTTAACTCATAGGTGGGAGAAAATATGGATTAAAGGTTTTCTCAAGGGTATTTGCGCGTAAGTGAATGCAATAAAATTAATTAGAATTCGAACTCGGCTCTCCGATTTCTCTTTTTGAGTTCGTATTCACTGTACCACAACGCACATCCAATTTGTATTGTGCTCAAACTCATAAAGTCTATGTAGCATGGAAGAAAGTAATATCTATCTATCTATCTATCTATCTATCTATCTATCTATCTATCTATCTATCTATCTATCTATCTATCTCAGTTTGTTCATATCTATCTATCTATCTATCTATCTATCTATCTATCTATCTATCTAGCCTGTTCATATATATCTATCTCTCTATCTCTCTCTCTCTATCTCTCTCTCTCGCTCTCTCTCTATCTATCTATTTCAGTTTGTTCATATCTATCTGTCTATCTATCTATCTATCTAGCCTGTTCATATCTATCTATCTATCTATCTATCTATCTATCTATCTATCTATCTATCTAGCCTGTTCATATCTATCTATCTATCTATCTATCTATCTATCTATCTATCTATCTAGTTTGTTCATATCTATCTATCTATCTATCTATCTATCTATCTATCTATCTATCTATCTATCTTCTGTGTGTGTGTGTGTGTGTGTGTGTGTGTGTGTGTGTTAGTATTATGTTTTTTGTTATATTAAACAGGAAATTTGATATGGTCATCATTCGTTGGGGCCATTGGAAGTATATATTAGTTGGATTTATTTATTTTCATTTTTTTTAATCGTATCACCCCGAGCAAGGCGGTAATGCCACTGATGTGCAGGGGGATACATAATAGCAAAATGATTAAGTAGAAGAGAGTGAAGAGAAAGACGAACCAGTTAGAAAGGAGCAAGAGAAGAATGGGAATACAGGTGTGATGACAGTTGCAAAGGTGGAGAGAAAGAAAAGGATATACAGGGTGGTGAAAGAACTAGACTCAAGTGGTTAATATATGAGTATTGACACTGTATTTAAATTCCTGGAGGTTGTAGTCGTCAGAAAAGCAAGGATATGGAAGAGTGTTCCACAGGCGGGAAGTGCGAGAGAGGAAGCTGCAGGAGTAGAATTGTCGTCTGCATTGGTTAATCTAACTGTGAATGGATGAAACCCAGTTGCCAGTCTGGTTGTACGAGTAAAAACCTGTTGCAGAGGCACCAGTGACTTAAGGTCGTTGGAACAGAAGCCATGAAATTATTTATGGAACAGACAAAGGGAGGCCACATCATATAAAGGTAGAAAGAGGCATAACACAAGGAGGTGTCTTTTTTACCGGATCTATTCAACTTTTACAGCGAGACTATTTTCAGGACCCCTGATGTTATGTCAGGATTTGTCATCGGAGGCCACAATTTGAACAACATAAGGTACGCAGATGATACAGTGCTGAAAGCAGACAGAAAGGTAACTAAAAGACCTCCTACGGAAGGTAGCTGAAAATAGTGACAAGAAAAGATGACATATAAACTGCAAGAAAACCGACTGCGTGGTCATCAGCAAAAAGGGCAGCCCAAAGTTTCAAACACAGGTCGGGGATACTAAAATCAAACAGGTTCAAAAATTTAAATACATGGGAACTGTTCTAACAGAAGACGAAAAATGCGACACAGAGATCCGAAAGTGAATTTGGCATGGCAAAGGACGCATTCTAGAATTTTGTTGAGTATTGACCTGAAAACTTCGCTAGAAACAATGAAGAGAGTACTGGATTGCTATGTGATGTCATTTCTTCAATATGGCAGTGAATGCTGGACAATATCATCATAAATGAAGGAAAAACTTGAAGCAAATGAAATGTGGTTCTACAGTAGGGTGTTGTGGATATCGTGGACTGAGTTTGTGAACAATGATGAGGTTTTCGAATGGATGGAAACGAAAAGGAAATTAATATTGATTATCAGGAAGAGACTAACAGGCCAGATAGACGGAAAAAGAGACAGGATAAAGCAGCGGAAAACATATTTGAATAGCCTGAGGAGGTGGATGACAGAACAGGGGTTGCGTCGTGTTACAGGAGAACGCGTGCTATGAGCCACCAGGGATAGGGAGACGTGGAAGGCCATGATCGCTTACGTCCTGAAGGGACAGGGCACAAAGAAATAGAATATATATGCCAACTGTTTATAAGAAATTATAATGTGGATATAAAGTGGGGTATCACATCTATATTTTAATCAATATATAAACTGATCCCTCATTTTGTGGCCATGCTACTCTCTATACATTTTTATTCTGGATTTATGGGCTTAAGCTAGTGGATGACAGAACGAGGGTTGCATGGTGTAACAGAAGAAAGCGTGCTAAGAGCCACCAGGGACAGGGAGACTTGGAAAACCATAATCGCCTACGTCCTGAAGGAACAGGGCACATAGAAGAACAAAATATATGCCAATTGTTCAAAAGAAATTAGAATATATATGCCAACTGTTTATAAGAAATTACAATGTGGATATAAAGTGGGGAATCAAATCGATGTTTTAATTAATATATAAACTGCCCCCTCATTTTGTGGCCATGCTAGTTTCTATACATTTATATTCTAGATTTATGGGCCTGAGCTAGCGGATGACAGAACGAGCGTTGCATCGTGTAAGAGGAGAAAGCCTGCTAAAAGCCACCAGGGATAGGGAGATGTGGAAAGCCATGATCACTTACGTCTTGAAAGGACAAGGCGATCAAGAAGAAGATGAATTTTTATCGGACAATGTTTTTAGTGGGTAGAAATGCACACGTTGAAATTAATTTCATTGTTTAAAATAACAGTAAGGTCTGTCTATACTTCTCAGATAAAGTATTTGATTTAGCTATTGACATAGAATAATGGTTCCACTTCAGTTCGAAAGATAGGGTAAGGCCGAGGAGGCGCAATATATTGCTTTCAGGGAGAGTCACTTAGTCCATGCTTATGGGTGGGGCATAAGAGGTTGCTTATGATGGTTTACAGATAGCAGTTTTGTGTTTGAAGCATTGAAATTTACAAGCCAATTCTTACCCCCAGTCCACCACAGAGTGTAGATCCTTCTCAAAATTAGCAGCGAGGTTATGTTTGTCGGCCTCACCGGATTTCTTATTGATGCAGGAGTAGATTGTGTCACCATCTGCGTAGATGCCTAATTTGGACTTGATCACGTCTGGGAGATCATATATGAAGTGTCAGGCCTAGGATAGAGCCTTGGGGTCTCCAGCATTTGTGCATAGTATGTAGAGGCATGCCCATTCAAGGCAACCTTTATTATGCGGTTAAATATGAAGGATTGAATCAGATTTATGAGGTTTCAGTAGAAAAAGATTATATATACATATATAGTTGCAGTATAGCCCGGCGTTGCTCGGGTGTAATGAAAGCTTTAAATCTAATACATGGTCCTGGAGCTCAGACTCTTTGGACGTTCTCACGAAAGACTAAAAAGCAATAGTTGTTACCAGTTAAAACGAAATCGTAGACTGAAAGAAAAATGAATGGCTGTAAGTCAAATTTTGATTTCCTGCTATCGATATCTAATAACTTTTTTTCGTCGCAAACTGAATTTTGAAAGCTAAATAAGTCCTCTGAGTAAATGGTATCATGGCTGAGACTAAGAACTACAATTATACCTAAATAGAGCCAAATCCAAAACAAGAACTAAAATAAAAGGGCTGAAAAAATACAGACATACAGGCAGATAAACAGACGCACACACAAACATCTTGCCTTATATATATATATTATCGATTTTCTGCACTATTGTAAGAACTGTAACCTTGAAACTTCTGAATATCGTTTCTTATGTATTTTTCTATGAGTATATCAATTTTGATTAAAATCAAACTTCTCCTTCTATAACCCGATTTTTTCGATTAATGATATTTATCGAGGGTACCTCGACACAAAACCTGCCTAAAAACACACGCAGTCGCTTATAGTACAACTGTGTAAAATTTCAATAAAATCTGTTCAGCCGTTTCGGAGGTAACGACACACACAGACACACACACATACACACACACAGACACACACACATACACACACACACAGACAAATTTCCATTTATAAATAAGTTTAGATAACAAAATATTGGATTATACAGGGATGATGGCCTCATGTTAGTGATAAATTCCACAAAGTTTAAAATAGATAAATTTACGAGGATAATATATAGATAATTTAAAAAAAAATAATTTAAAAGTGACTGTTAATACAAATATAAAAAGTAGATTTCCTCGACGTAACTTTAGATTTAGAAAAAAAAAACGAATACAAATCCTTTATATATCCACCTAAAATCTAACCATCCCCCATCCATAATTGAACATCTACCCTCATCCACAGAATATAGAATTACTAAAAATTAAGCAAACGAAGTTTCTAATAAGCATAGTCATTTTTAAAATACTATCTTAAAAATAGTTGATATAAAAGCCCAAATATTAAATATGTAAAAGAGAATATCTACCCCCGCAAAAAAATAGGAATAGAAATATTATTTGGTACACACCCCCATTCAATCAAATGGTTAGCAGTAAATTAGGCAAAAATGAGGGATCAGTTTATATATTGATTATAATATAGATTTGATCCCCGCTTTATATCCACATTATAATTTCATATAAACAGTTGGTTTATATGTTCTTTGTCTATGTGCCCTGTCCCTTCAGGACGTAAGCGATCATGGCTTTCCACGTTTCCCTATCCCTGGTGACTCTGAGCACACTTTCTCCTGTTACACTGAGACTGTTCAAATATGTTATCCACTTCTTTCCCCTGTCTCTTTTCCCCTTTATCTAGCCTGTTAGTATCAGGTTCTCCAAGCCTTCCTTCCTCATTGCATGACCCAGGAACGTTAGTTGTCTCTTCTTGATGCTCAATATTAATTTCCTTATTATTTCCATCCTTTCCAAAACCTCATGATTGCTCACATTCTCCGTCCAGTCTACTTGCCAAAAAAGTTGTTGTTTGAATGATGAATGAAACTGAGTGTATCCTCCTCCTCCTCCTCCTCCTCCTCCTCCTCATACTCCTCAAGATTTTCACACTATACTGAAAACTAAGACATCAGTGTTGCCAATCAACATCAGACAGTAGGTGATATATATGAAAATTACTTAATTTTTTATGAATAAACAAAGATATATCTGAAAATTGCAGGAATTGCTAAAATATGGTAAATTATCCTTCGGATATGCATTGAGATGTAGCGGATATCGATTCAAAATGATAAATCGGGGACCCGAGTTCGAATTCCAGTTGAATTCATTACATTCACTTAAGCACAAATACCCTTAGGAAAAGTATTAATCTGTATCTTCCCTCCAGTTATGGGTTAAATAACAGAACAGAGTGGGTTCTGTAGCTTTGGCTGGCAACCAAAGCAATGGTAACCTACTGCGTTCCATCGATCGTTACTTAAACTTTTCGAGTATCCAAAAAAAAAAAAAAAGAAAAAGTTTGAAAAATTACAATATTTAAACAAATATGGGGGTCAGTTTCTCATACAACATTATAGTAAATCGATCCTCCATTTTCAATCCACTATAAGGTTGTATGAAAAACTGGTCCCCCTCCTAAATTTTTTAAAATATTGAAATGTTTTGCAAATGTTTTGCAATTTTTTTTTTTGTAATTCGTAAAGTTTAAGGAGTAAAAGATAATATTGCACTGAAATATGTACAAAAAATGTGATAATGAACAAATATGCAGGTGGCGGTAATGTCGTACCGGCGACTGTTTTCAAAATGGAGGCTCGATTTACTATAACGTTGTACGAGAAACTGATCCCCCACCCCAGAAAATGTTTAAATATTGAAATTTTTCAAAATTTTTTGTTTCAATCGTAAAGCTAAGGGGGCAATTTTTTTTTAATCGTGTCACCCCAAGCAAGGCATTCCACTGACACTATAGGGCAGGAGGTTACATAGAGGGAAAGGGAAATGTCAGAAGGAGGGTGATAGACGACTTAGGATGTTCATAGGGAGAGAGTTGGAGAGAGTGGGTGTGAGTTAGTGTGTTAGGAGGTGTCTATTGACCTTACATTTAAACTCCTGGAGGTTGTAGCCGTCGGGGAAGCAAGCATGCGGTAGGGAATTCCACAGGCGGGAAGTGCGAGGAAAGAAGCTGTTGGAGTAGAAATTGCGGTTGCATTTCATCGGTTTCACTGTAAAAGGGTGGGACCTAGTTGCCAATCTAGTATCACGTGCAAATTCACATCTAGGAGGCACCAGTGATTTAAGTTCGTCAGAGCAGAAGCCATGAAAGCATTTATAGAAGAGGCACAGGGAAGCCACGTCACGCCGGTGAGAGAGATACTGCAGGCGGTCAGCCAAGTCGGTATCAATCACATTACAGATTCTTCGTTGTATTTTGTCAAGAACCCCGAGGAGAATAGCAGGGGCACCCGACCAGATGTGGCAGCAGTTGATAGGAAATGGAAAACAACAAAATTAAACGTGGTGGTAGTCTGCTACAGGTCCGCCCACTTTTTTTAAATTTCTTTTACTTTTCCTTCATCCTTTCTCAAATTTTTCTCTCTTTCATCGACGCAATGTTTAAAATTTTAATTTACATCAGTTCAAATGATTATCGGATGTGCGTTGTAGATGTCGGCTCGGAACGAGAATCAAGTTCGAATTCCAGTTGAGTTTGTTGCATTCATTTATGCACCTTGCGAAAGACATTAATCCGTCGCTTTTCCCTCCAGCTATGTGTTAAACAGCAGGACAGATTGGGTTATATAACCTTGGTTGTCTATCAGTCTGCCGCAATAATTCCTGCCTCTTACGAGTCAGTTATATCGCTTTCGAGACATTATCGCCCAAGCGTGTATCACGTGTGGCACTTGATTGACAAAAAGGAAGAAATTGAATATGTATTCTATAGCTTTAGTTTGTAACCAGTCTGCCGCAGAAAGTAATGGCAACCTACAGCGAGAAAATCTACCACCCAGGCAGTAATGTATCTTTCGAAACATGGTCAACTAAACGTGTATCATGTATGGTACTTAACTGACTGACTGAATATAATAGGAGACATGATTAAGGCTTCTATTGGGCATAAAGTGGGGGATCGGTTTTCTATTGTTATGAAGTAATAAACTGATCCCCAACTACTTACTACTTAATATAATACATAGCAACCTACTGCGGGATAATCTTCTGCCCAGTCAGTCAAGTCTTTCTCAAGACATGATCACCCTAAGCTTGTATCACGAATGGCACTTAACTGACTGGCTGAATATAATAGGAGACATGATTAAGGCTTCACTGGGCATAAAGTGGGGGATCGGTTTTCTATTGTTATGAAGTAATAAACTGATCCCCCAGTACTTATTACTTAACAATATAATACATAGCAACCTACTGCGGGATAATCTTCTGCCCAGTCAGTCAAGTCTTTCTCAAGACATGATCACCCTAAGCTTGTATCACGAATGGCACTTAACTGACTGGCTGAATATAATAGGAGACATGATTAAGGCTTCACTGGGCATAAAGTGGGGGATCAGTTTTCTATTGTTATGAAGTAATAAACTGATCCCCAACTACTTACTATTTAATAATATAATACATAGCAACCTACTGCGGGATAATCTTCTGCCCAGTCAGTAATGTCTCTTTCGAGACATGATCGCCCAAGCGTGTATCACGTATGGTCACTTAACTGACTGACTGAATATAATAGTTGGAAACATAATTAAAGTTTCTACTGGGCAGAAAGTGGGGGATCAGATTTTTATTGTTATAATGTAATAAACTGATCCCCTAATAATTACTGCATAATAATTTAATATAATACATTTGTTCTTCCTCTAGCGATGGACTGAGGACAGATTGGGTTCCATAGCCTTGGCTGGCAACCATTCTACCGCAGAAAGCAATGGCAATCTACTGCGGGATAATCTTCTGCCCAGTCAGTCATGTTTCTCTTTCGAGACATGATCGCCCAAAGCGTGTATCACGTGTGGCACTTAACTGACTGATTGAATATAATAGTTGGAAACTTAATTAAAGTTGATACTCGGCATAAAGTGGGGGATCGGTTTTCTATTGTTATGAAGTAATAAACTGATCCCCCATAATTACTACTTAATAATATAATACATCTCTTCTCCTTCCAGCTATGGGTTGAACAGTAGGAGACATTGGGTTCTGTAGCATTGGTTAGCAACCAGTTTATCGTACAATGCAATGGCAACCTACTGCGGGATAATCTTTTGCTTAATCAGTAATGTGTCTTTCGAGACATGATCGCCCAAGCGTGTATCTCTTATGGCACTTAACTGATTGCCTGAATATAATAGTTGGAAACATAACTAAACCTGCTACCGGGTATAAAGTTGGGGATTGGTTTTCTGTTGTTATGAAATTATGAACTGATCCCCCATCAATTATTACTTAATAATATAATACATCTCTTCTCCTTCCAGCTATGGGTGTAATAGCAGGATAAATTGGGTTCTGTAATAATGGGTAGCACCCAGTCTATTGTAGAAAGCAATGGCAACCTACTGCGGGATTATCTTCTGCTCAGTTAGTCATGTCTCTTTCGAGACATGATCGCCCAAAGCGTGTATCACGTATGGCACTTAATCGACAGATCCTTCTCCCTTATTAGTTATTTTTTCTTTTATTATTATTTTTTTTTATCCTCACTTTCTTAATTATTTATCTTGGCATTTATTTATTTCACATCTCATTTAATTTTCTTCAGTTCTCTTTTTTCTCGTTCTTTCTCGTCATCTCTCGGCTACCATTTTTTTTCTTCTTTATTTCCAATGTTCTTCATAGCCTTTAGTTTTTTTTCCTTTTCATACTTGCACCTTTTCATTTTCTTATAGTCGAATTATTTATTCCTAGAATATTTCCATTATTCCGTTGGCAATACCAAACAAATCCATTTATTCTCCGGTATTTGCTTATCCAAACCTAACAGTAGGAGTCATTTCTGAAAGACAAATATATATATACCGGATTCTCGTGGAAAGGATTCTTGTTTTCTTAATCATAAGAAACCTTAAGGAAATTATAAACCGACATTTCAACGTAAAAAGAGATTCGTAATTTATCACTGAATTAATCTTCCAAAAAATTATTTAGGGGAACCAATTAAACTGTTTTTTTTTGTTTTGTTTTTTTTTTCGGCCATAACTCGATTCTCACTGAAGGAAGATAATTAAATATTTCGTTACAAAATTTGCTGAAATGGAGCGAAAAACGAAATGAAACCCAAAACTGCAAAGAGAAATGATATCTAATAAATATCGTTTGAAATAAGTGAGTAAAGGTGTCGGCTGCTTTCAAAATCCTAACGTTTTCAGGTCGATTACACTGGTGTGAACGAAAACGACGGCCATTTTTAAATCGGTAGGATTCAACTGAAAATTTAGGAGTACATGCCGTTGACAATAGGAAAAAATTAAGAAAGTATAACGAAAGAAATGTGTTTTTACAAACAGAAACGATCTTAAAATAAATAATCCTTATAATAGGATTTTACAAGCAAATAATAGTAGAAATAGTATTGGTAGATATAGACATGTAAGATAGATACCGTAGCGCAAAATTATCTAGC
>JBBBDQ010002134.1:2065000-2185000 GCA_037127315.1 Ascarosepion bandense | reverse complement strand
TGTCCAGTTAAACGAAATATCACAAGAGGACGAAATATGTTGCCACTACAATATCTAGAACAAAAAAAAAAAAAAAGAGAAAGGGAGAATATTCATCCTTTCTTTTATAGTCCAGAATAGAACACAACCTAGCTGGTGTCTTGCCCTGTGAATACTCACAAGTTACAAAACGCAAAACTTGACAAGCTTGTGCTGGGCATCTAAACTTGTTTATAAATGGAACGTTGTCTGTGTGTGTGTGTCTGTGTGTGGGTGCCCGTCACCTATAGACTCCGAAACGGCTGAACCGATTTTCTTGAAAATTTACACAGTTATAACATAAGCGTCTGCAAGTGTTCTTTGCTAGGTTTTGTGTCGAGGCACCTCCGATAAATATCGAAAATCGATAATCGAAAAAATCGGGTTAAAGAAGGAGTAGTCCAATTTTAATCAAATTTGATACACTCATAGACAAAGACATAAGAAACGATATTCAAAAGTTTCGATGTTGGAGTTTTTACAATAATGCAGAAAATCGACAATATATATATATATATATATATATATATATATATATATATATAGCAAGATGTTTGTGTGTGTGTGTCTGTTTATCTGCCTGTTTGCCTGTATTTTGTTCAGCCCTATTATTTCAGTTTTTGCTTCGGGTTTGGCTCTAAGTAGTTATAATTGTAGTTCTTAGTCTCAGCCATGATACCATTTACTCAGAGGACTTATTTAGCCTTCAAAATTCAGTTTACGACGGAAAAAACTTATTTGATATCGATACCAGAAAATCAAAATTTGACTTAAGTCCATTCATTTTTCTTTACAGTCTACGGTTTCGCTTTAACTGGAAACAACTATTGCTTTTTAGTCTTTTGTGCCAACGTCTGAAGAGCCTGAGCTCCAGGACCATGGATTAGTTTTGAAGCTTTCATTACACTCGAGCAACTCCGGGCTATAACTTCTTGTATGATATAAAAGGACTGCTAAAATTGATTGATGACATAAGGGAGATGTGTAAAACACTTAAACACTACCGGGCGGACTTAAGTGAGAAGATAAATATTAGAAAAACCTATTGTAAAAGTCTTACTTGTTTTATCCTTTCGTAAGATTAGCGAAAGTATATTTGAGAGATATTCAAATGCAAAAAGACAATTTAAATTGCGTCTTGTCGGAGGAAATTTATATTCAATGAATATGTTGTTTTTTGAGATAGTAATGCGAGATGGGCTTACAGCCATATCACGTTGAATACACCGGTTCTCGCTCGATCACCGAAGTTAAGCAACGTTGAGACTCGTCAGTACTTAGATGGGTGAGCGCTTGGGAATACCAGGTAATGTTAGCGTATAGTAACGGATGTGCGTTGTGGTGCAGTGGATATCGGCTCGGAAAGAGAAATCGGTGAGCCGAGTTCGAATTCCAGTTGAATACCTTGTATCCATTTAAGTACTGGTACCCTTGGGAAAGGTATTAATCCGTCCCTTCCCTCCAGTTATGGGTTAAATAACAGGGTAGGACTTGGGGATCCTGCCCTTGAAAACAAAAATCCCAATGAATCTTGATTGTCGAAAAAAAAAGTATTACTAGACAAAAAATTTATATAAAAACAACAATAAATTGTTGAAAGAAAACGGTATTACCAACAATAAATTAAAAAAAATTTAGTTGGCAATAAATGACTCGGCGAGATTGATATGACATAAAAACAAAACAACCACCAAAAAAAAAAAAAATTATAGGGGAAAAACAACAGAAATATTGCCATTGTAGTAAAAGCAAGTGAAATAATACAAAAGTATTAAAATGAAAGAAATAGTACAATTTCACGAAAAACACCAAAAATTCACAAATATATGAAAACCAGAGTTACGTTATGAATCAAGGAAAAACCATAGTCTGTCAATTAAGTGCCATAGGTGATACACACATTGGGTGATCATGTCTCAAAAGACTGAGTAGGATATTATTCCGCAGTAGGTTGATCATTGTTTCTGTAGTAGACTGGTCGCCAGCCAAGGCTATAGAACCCTTTCTGTCTTGTTAATTAATCCATATCTGGAAGGAAAAACGGATTAATACCTTTCCCACGGTTATTTGTGTTTAAGTGAATGCAAGGAATTCGAACTCGTATCTTTGATTTGTCGTTTCGAGTCGATATCCACTGCACCACAACGCACATCTTAGACCATATAAGCAATACGAATGTGTTAAAAACATAAGAATATGGTAGATGTATGGTAATCATGGAAATAGTACAAATGTATGGTAACCATGGAGATAATACAAATGTATTTAAACCACAGAGTTGCAAGAACGTATGTATTAAGCGAATCGATGTCTTGCAAGAAAAAAAGAAAAACGTTAAATCGCAGGTGGCGCTTTCTTAAAGACAACAATAATTTCTGTATATTTCTGAATGTCTAGTTTAACTACCATTGTCTAAGAAAAGAGAGAATTGGGGTAGAATGTACTTTAGCAGTTGTAGTCACGGCCTTAAATTTTTTTATTTTTTTATTTTTACAGTTAGTGTTATTAAGGGAAAACTCAAAATTGCAGTAAATTGTGATAATTATATCAAACCTAGAATTAAATACTATCAATTTAAATGTTTTTTATTCTATGACAGACTGGTTAAATTTATGAATAAAAAATTATATATGTAAGCTTCTGTAGTAGGAGGAATGATGATAATGTTAGATGTACTATATTTGTCATTATTAGTATATCAGACAAGAGAGGAAAGAGCGGAGGTACTGTGGTTTTAATAATGATGGTGGTGTTAAAATGCTTTTTATTATTGTTATTACTAGCAGTATAGCCCGGCGTTGCTCGGGTGTAATGAAAGCTTTCAAACTAATTCCTGGAGCTCAGACTCTTTGGACGTTGGCACGAAAGACTAAAAAGCAATAGTTGTTTCCAGTTAACGCGAAACCGTAGACTGAATGAAAAATGAATGGATGTAAGTCTAATATTGATTTCCTGGTATCGATATCAAATAAGTTTTTTTCGTCGTAAACTGAAATTTGAAGGCTAAATAAGTTCTCTGAGTAAATGGTATCATGGCTGAGACTAAGAACTACAATTATACCAACTTAGAGCAAAACCCGAAGATAAAACTGAAATAAAAGGGCTGAAAAAATACAGACATATAGGCAGATAAACAGACTCACACAGACACACAAACATCTTGCGTTTTATATATATATATATATATATATGTATATATATATATATATATATATATTGTGTATATATATATATATATCGTTTCTTATGTCTTTTTCTATGAGTGTATCAAATTTTATTAAAATCGGGCCACTCCTTCTATAACCCGATTTTTTCGATTATCGATTTTCGATATTTATCGGGGGTACCTCGACACAAAAGCTAAGGAAAGAACACTTGCAGACGCTTATAGTACAACTGTGTAAATTTTCAAGAAAATCGGTTCAGCCGTTTTGGAGTCTATAGGTAACGGACACACACACACATACACACACACATACACACACACAGACAAAGTTCCATTTATAAATAAGTTTAGATTTAAAAAAAAACGAAGAAAAAGCAAACTTGTACTCTACTCGAATGAGACATGACTGACTGGGCAGAAGATTATCCCGCACAAGGGTACCATTGCTTTCTGCGGTAGACTGGTTGCCGACGAAAGCTATAGAACCCAATCTGCCCTATTATTTAACCCATAACTGGAGGGAAGAGATGGATTAATACTTTTCCCAAGGGTATTTGTGCGCAAGTAAATGCAAGTAATTCAACTGGGATTTGAACTCGGCTTCCTGATTTGTCGTTCCGAATCGATATCCACTGCACAACAACACCACAAACTATAGCCTTCCAAGTTCTCGTCTATTTTGAACAAAGACAACATTGCAACATCTAACATTTCTCTAATTTCTAATTATCTAACTTCTTTTCTCGCATTTCCCGCCTGTGGAATTCCCTTCCATTTACTTGCTTCCCCGATAGCTACATTCTCCAAGAATTTAAATGTAAAGCCAATAGTCATCTCTTATCTCACTAACCTGCATCCTCTCTCTCATGCTCCCTTCTCCGTCCACTCCACTCTCATCAGTATTCTCATCCTTCTCTTATCCACTTCATGATACCCCCTATAACCTGTCACTCTTTCTTATAACTTTCCTCCTATGTAACCCCCTGCACAACAGTGGCAGTAAAATGTCTTGCTTGGGGTGGAAAAATTATAAAATAAATTATCTTCCGTTTATTTGCTTCCCCAACAGATACAATATCCAAGATTTTAAATGTAAAGTCAATAGTCATCTCCTATCTCATTGACTTGCATCCTCTCTCTCTCTCTCCCTCTCATGCTCCTTTCTCCCTGCACTCCACTCCCCCTCAGTATTATCATCCTTCTCTTACTCCCTTCCTGACACCCCCTAGAACCTGTCATTCTTTCTCATAACTTTTCTCATATGTAACCCCCTGCAAAACAGTGGCAGTAAAATGCCTTGCTTGTGATGATATAATTATAAAAAAAATTGTATACTATTATAATATGGATATAAAGTGGGTTGATCAATTCTACATTACAATCAATATATAAACTGATCCCTCATTTTATGACCACAGTTGTACCTCTCTTACCCACTTCCTGACACCCCGTATACAACCTGCCACTCTTTCTCATAACTTTCCTCCTATGTAACCCCCTGCAATACAGTGGCAGTAAAATGCCTTGCTTGGGGTGATATGATTATAAAAATAAAAAAATTACCCATAATCAGCGTGTGATATTTGCAGCTTGACCTCGTGACAGGAAAGAAACAATGTAGTTATTAATAGATTAAATTAATACATGCAACATTTCCCAGCTCAAGTGTTGTAGCGTAGGACTCAGTTTATTTCCGGCTCTTCCCTTCGCTTTTTCCCTTTTCAATGGATTTGTGGCGGACTTCATCACATTCATTTGACTTCGACAAGAAAACATGACTCCAGCAAGATGTATAAGCAAAAGACGTTGTTGCATATAAAATATATGTATATTAACAAGATGTACAATATCTTTCCAGGACACCCCATCTCTTTGAGGGGCGATTTGCATTGGCCAGCACGGTCCCCTTATTTATCACCCTGTGACTATTTTCTGTGGGGCTACCTGAAGTCAGTTGTATACAACGATCGTCCTTAACACCCTGGCTCATCTGAAGAACAACATTCGTCAATCTGTCGCCAACATACCCACCGATATGCTGGAAAGAGTTGACCAAAACTTCAGAGAACCATTAACCCAGTGTATTGAGTAGAATGGACGCCCACTGACTGATGTCATCTTTAAAGCTTGTAAAACATGTGATCGATACCGACTTGGTTGACCGCCTGCAGTCACTCTCTCTCACCGGCGTGACGGGGCTTCCCTGTACCTCTTCTATAAATACTTTCACGGCTTCTGCTCCGATGGACTCAGATCACTGGTGCCCCCTAGGTACGAATTTGCACGAGATACTAGATTAGCAACTAGGTCCCACCCTTTTACAGTGAAACCGATGAAATGTAACCGCAATTTCTACTCTAATAGCTTCTTTTCTCGCACTTCACGCCTGTGGAATTCCCTTCCGTATACTTGTTTCCCCGTCGGCTAAAACCTCCAGGAGTTTAAATGTAAGGTCAATAGACACCTCCTAACACACAAACTCACACCCATTCTCTCAAACACTCTTCTTATGTACCTCCTTACTCGTCTATCACCCTCCTTCTGACAGTTCCTATACCCAATCGCTCTATGTAACCCCTGCGCTATAGTGGCAGTGGAATGCCTTGCTTGGGGTGATATGATTTAAAAAATGCTGTTTAAAGAATTACACGTATATCTGCCTTACTTTTGTTTTCATTTGTTTTTCCAAATAAGCAAGTTGCTCTGCCCCACCCTGTATTTATGTAAGAAAAAAAATTGTCGCCCTTTTTTTTTCTTTTTTTTTTGCACTGGATCGCCAACTCTTCTCTCAAGTCTTACAAATCGCTTGTATTGGTCAGAAAATTTATTTAACATCTACTCGCGAATTCCGGTTTCGAATTTTTCCTTGAGCACGTGGTCAATCCTTTTTCTATTTGACAAAATCAGGATTTCACACGTCATTGTGACGTTTTGCAAAAGTGAAAAAAAAGAGTTGCTTTTTAATTCTTAATATCATATCCACCGCAAAATATAGCAAGTAAGCCCGTTAGAGTTGCGATTGAGGCGTATTTGATTTACGCAAATGATTTTCGTTCGATGTATGAGTATTCAATATATTTCTACTTTGTTTTTCTCTACTTAGTCTTCTGTTCCTTTGATAATCTCTCCCCCCAAACTCTCTCTTTCTATATATATATATATATATATATATATATATATATTAATGCAGGTTTCATTGAATAATATAGACAAGTTTTGTCTATTAATTTTGTGTAGGATCCGTTCATACCGTCTGATATACTTGATGGTGATGTCGTTGAAAGACAACAAAAAATCACAGTAATTGTTGATTTTTTTATCGGGTCTAAGCTTTCGGCTCACATAAGCCATTATCAAAGAATAAATATTAACACACAGTAAACATAGAACATTTAAGTTATTAACAATAAAGATAATTGAATTGAAAATATAAGTCCATCCCTACCGTGGCGGATGGCCGAAGACAGTGACAAAATAGTGGTGTTGTGGTCCCTGGTCTGATTACAGACAATTGAGTACGTTATTGGAAATATCGAAATTGATTGTATTCAAACCAGGTTTAAATTGTTTAATGTAGATTGCTTCGAGGATTTTTAGTTTCTGTTTATTATTTTCTTGTTTATGTACGTGTTATCAACAAGCGTTTTTCTCAGAGGTGTGCGTTGATAACCGTGTTGTTCTAAATGACGGAATATATTTGAATTTTCATTTAAGTGCAACGTCAGACGCCGTGAGAGCGAATTTGTGGTGTGGCCGATGTAGATATTATTGAAGTTGTTAGAGATACATTCTCTAAATGGACATATGAATTTATATACTACATTGGTTTTTTGCAAATCACTAACGTTGGGGGAAGAGTCGTTGCGGACAAATGAATTAGATGTAGTGGATTTAGTATAATATATAATGAACTTAATTCTTCCGCAATTATCTTTATTGTTAATAGCTTAAATGTTCTATGTTTACTGTGTGTTAATATTTACTCTTTGATAATGGCTTATGTGAGCCGAAAGCTTAGACCCGATAAAAAATTCAACAAATACTGTGATTTTTTGTTGTCTTTCAACGATATCACCATCAAGTATATCAGACGGTATGAACGGATCCTACACAAAATTAATAGACAAAACTTGTCTATATTATTCAATGAAACCTGCATTAATGAAAAAATGCTGCCAAAATACACACAATATATATATATATATATATATATATATATATATATATATATCTTTTATAGAATACATATCCTATGTCATCCAAGACTTAACTAAAACACACAAAGTAAAATTACACAACCGCAAAAAATATTTTGGGAAAACCCAGACCAAGTAATCCACAACGCCAGTCAATTTTTTTCACACCTGAAGAATGAAAATGCCTGCTTGTTGTGGAGTAGTTATCGCACTGAAGTTTATAATCGTGCTATGTCGGTTGCTAATCGACTTAACGCACTCAAAATGTTAGGAACTTGGTAATCTTCAACTGAAAGTTGACTCCATACTATTCGACTAACTGCCGACTAATATCAACTGCCTTAGTCTAACTATGTCCAAACTGAAACGACCTAGTAATTCTACTGAAATTCAAAAGAACTCTCTAGAACTTCTAAGAACTCCTAAGGACTTCCCAAGAACTCCTTCTGTTAACTTCCTGTTAACTCTTATTAATATAGGAGGGAGAGTCCATTATTTGAGGAATAGGTGTGTTTCCCCATAACACGGCTAGAGCCGGTCACATGACTAAAATCCACTACATAAACACGTTCCGTACACCGGTCACAATAAGTCAGACTGGGAGCGGTATCTCATAGCATCTCGACGCAATGAATGAAACTTTAAGCCTATGTCATGTCGCGTCGACATATATTCATTCTACATCTCCTTTCAATTTTACTTTCTTCGTTTTCACTCCACGCCGCTAAATAAAACAACAGGACATCTTGAACTTACTCGTAAAATTAAGACTACTCAGTACAATTTCTTTATTTGTCTCACTTTCTTTCTCACCCTGTCGCCACCCTGCCAAAAAAAAAAAAAAAGGTAAAAAAACACAAGGCTTTATATTCTGCTACTATCAGCCTACGCCCCGGGACACTTAGCTACTAAATACTATTTCTCTGAAACATTTAACCACGTGCAATTTTCTATTTGAACATTTCACTCATACAAAATAATTAACTACATGCATTTTCCTCTATGAGTCTACGGCTATATCGTGTTGAATACACCGGTTCCCGTCCGATCATCGAAGTTTAGCAACATCGAGCCTGGTCAGTACTTAAATGGGTGACCATTTGAAAATACCAGGTGCTGTAAACGTAAGGACCAAGAATGGTTCACCGGTTCTCCAGGTTTGGGGTTTGGGTGCAGGGCTAACAACCCTGCCCCATAAAAATCAGTTTGTTACAGAAACAGCAACAAAAAGTTGCTGCCCTTTGCATCATCTGGGTGTGATGGATAAATGATGATGAATCAGGTGGATGATGGAACGACGGTTGCATGATGTAACAGGAGAAGGCGGGCTAAAAGCCAACAGGAATACGGAGACGTGGAAAGTAATGATCGCCTACGTCCTAAAGGTACAAGAAGGTACAATTCATGGAAGAAGAATATACATGCCAACTGTTTATAATAAATTAAATGTGGTAATAAAGTGGGGGATAAAATCTATATTATAATCAATATATAAACTGATCCCTCAATTTGTGGCCATGCTAGTTTCTGTACATTTATATTCTAGATTTATGGTCTTGAGCCAATGGATGACAGAACGATAGTTACATGGTGTTACAGGAGAAGGCGTGCTGAGAGCCCCCAGGAATAGGGAGACGTGGAAAGCCATGATCGCCTACGTCCCGAAGGGACAAGTCACATAGAAGAAGATATATGCCAACTGTTTATAAGAAATTTTGATGTGAATATAAAGTGGGGGATCAAATCTATATTATAATCAATATATAAACTGATCCCTCATTTTGTGGCCATGCTAGTCTTTATACATTTATATTCTAGATTTATGAGTTTGAGCTAGTGGATGACGGAACGAGGGTTGCATGGTGTTACAGGAGAAGGCGTGCTAAGAGCCCCCATGCATAGGGAGACGTGGAAAGCCATGATCGCCTACGTCCCGAAGGGACAGGGCACATAGAAGAAGAAGATATATGCCAACTGTTTATAAGATCTTCTAGTGGTAATAAAGTGGGGGTTCAAATCTATATTATAATCATTATATAAACTGATCCCTCATTTTGTGGCCATGCTAGTTTCTATACATTTATATTCTAGATTTATGAGTTTGAGCTAGTGGATGACGGAACGAGGGTTGTATGGTGTAAGAGGAGAAGGCGTGCTAAAAGCCACCACGGATAGGGAGACGTGGAAAATAATTAAAATAATGTTCTGTTAACAAGATTTCACTTATATTACAAATTCATGTTATAGTATTCAGTTCTATTAATAAAATTCCACTTATTTTAAAAACAAAACACGTTTATTCTTCCAATCATTCATTGTATCTTCTGATATTTAAATTGCGGGGGACTTTGTTTGTGTTTGGCACAAGACCAATTTGACCGTGGTCCCTACACTTTTCTAATCCTCGGCCATTTTTAACAAACACAACATTACAAGATGGATGGGGATTTCTGCTAGTAGACCTCGCAAGGAACTTATTCAATCATTAACTAAAGAATTATGACTAAGAAAATAAAAATGTAAAATTGTTGATGTCTTAGAGTGCCACATTTTTGAGATCTTTACTTTAAGGCTTACGGCCGATCACACCGGTTCTCGCTCGATGTTAAGCAACGTTGAGCCTGGTCAGTACTTAGATGGGTGACCGCTTGGGAATACCAGGTGCTGTAAGCGTTTATTGGCTTACTGCCATATCACGTTGAATACACCTGTTCTCGCTCGATCACCGAAGTTAAGCAACGTTGAATCTGGTCAGTACTTACATGGGTGACCGCTTGGGAATACCAGGTGCTGTAAGCATTTAGTAACGGATGTGCGTTGTGGATATCTGCTCGGAAAGAGAAATCGGTGAACCGAGTTCGAATTCCAGTTGAATACCCTGCATTCACTTAAGCACTGGTACCCTCAGGAAGGGTATTAATCCGTCCCTTCCCTCCAGTTATGGGTTAAATAACAAGGGTAGGACTTGGGGATCCTGCCCTTAAAAAGAAATCCCAACAAATCTTGATACTCGAAAAGAAAAAGTATTACTAGACACAAAATTTATATAAAAACAACAATAAATTATTGAAAGAAAAAGGTATTACCATCAATAAATAATTAAAATTTAGTTGTCAATAAATGACCCGCCGAGGTTTATGTGCCATAAAAACAAAACAACCAACCAACTTTATTTCAAAATCCTTGTATTTTGATAGTTTTTTTTAAGATCTCAAAGAACACGACACAATTTGGGAGAGACTGCCATGTCAATAAGAAGACACATTCTGTTTTTGTGGTTTCTGAATACGATGTCTGGGCGATTGGCCTTGATTGTTCTGTGTGTATTGTAAAGTTTCATAAAATTGTTACAGGCCTTATTTCTCTAACCGGGCCCTGGGTGATCTTATAAGCCTAATTGGGTCCTGAGTTATCTAATCTTCCTAATTGTGTCCTGGATGGTCTTATCTCCCTAACTGGGTCCTGGGGTGGTCTTATCATCCTAAGCGGGTCCTGGGTGGTCTTATCTCCCTAACCGGGCCCTGAGGTGGTCTTAACTACCTCACCGGGTTCTGGGTGGTCTTAACTCCCTAACCGGGTCCTGGGTGGTCTTATCTCCATAACCGTGTCTAGAGTGGTCTTATCTCCCTAACCGGGTCCTGGGGTGGTCTTATATTCCTAACCGGGTCCTTGGTGGTCATAACCGTGTCCTAGGGTGGTCTTATCTCCCTCACCGAGTCCTGGGTGGAGTTCATACCAATTTCATACGGTTGCCTTTCATTAAAAGTTGTCTATTTTCCAATGCATATGGCCCACTCTGGCCTACCGGGTTATATTTTCAATGGGTGCTAATACAGTGCAACCTTATGCAAGATGATTATTTTTTTGTGATATTTATCACAGAATCTGCATTCGGGATCACACGTTTTGTTCCGTATGTTAATAGGTTATTTCTAGTTAGCAAGCCTTTAGTATTATCATTATAATTATTTAAAGTTATTTGGATGCACAAAATTTAATCAAACCGATAGAAATAGACACGTCATTATGAAATCAATATGAATCAGGTTTAAATAAAAAATTAGCATGCAAAATCGTTGATGTCTTCAGGTGCCATATTTCTGAGATTTCCGCTTCACGATCCTCGTATTTTAATAGTTTTTTTAAGATCTCAAAGAGACTTGACTATTTGGAGAGACTGTCATGCCAATAAGAATGCAAGTTCTGTTTTTACGGTTTCTGATCACGATTTCTGAGCGATTGGCTTTGATTGTTTTGTCTGTATGTATTGTAAAGTCTCATAAAATTGTTACAGGCCTTATCTCAGTAACCGGGTTCCTGGGTGGTCTTATCTCCCTAACCGGGTCCTGAGTGATCTTATCTCCTTAACCGGGTTCCCTGGGTGGAATTCATACCAATTTCATATGGTTTTCTTTCAGTAAAAGTTGCATATTTTCCAATGCATATTGGCCCACTCTGTCATACCGTGTTATATTTTCAATGGGTGCCAATACAGTGAACCTTTATACAAGATGATCAATTTTTTCGTGATATTTACCACAGAACCTTCATTCGAGCTCGCACGTTTTTTCCGTATGTGTATAGGTAATTTCTAGTTGTCAAGCCTTTAGTTTTATCTTTACTAAGATATTTAGATGAACGAAATTTAATCAAACCGACAGAAATAGATACGTCAGTATGAAATTAATATGAATCAGGATTAAGTAAAAAATTTGCATGCAAAATCGTTGATGTCTTCAGGTGCCATATTTTTGAGATTTCCACGTCACGATCCTCGTATTTTGATAGATTTATTTTTTAAGATCTCAAAGAGATATTACAATTTGAAGACACATTCTGTTTTTGTGGTTTCTGATCACGATTTCTGAGCGATTGGCCTTGATTTTTCTGTCTGTGTGTATTGTATTTTAATTTCTTACTTCTTGAAATAATGACATTTATTGATACTTAAGATTGTCATTGCATGAGATGGTCAAATTTGTTAATCTCAAATATTTAATGATGCAACAGGGGTGGTGTAGAAAAGTTCTCAGCTTATTTCCTGTTCTTCCCTACTACAGTGACAATGGACTGATTATAGAAAGTGTCCACACTAGAATCAGATTTGTTTATTAATTGATTTACACAAGTGGTTCCTTTCTGTCTATGAATATTTAATAAACAACTTTTCTGTTTTTCTCTATAGAGTCTTTTCTTCCTTCGATACACTCTCACTCACTCACACTACGGCTTTCCTAATTCTCGGCTATTTTGAACAAAGTCAGTATTACCAAAATAGACTCTATTTAAAAGGGATGGAAATAATATACCCCAGTGATTGTAATAAAATTGTTCGAAATTCCTAGCACCTGAAGAAGGCCGGAGCGTATAAAGGCCGAAACGTCGTACAAATGGCAACAAAGATGACAACAATATTGTAGACAATTTATCATCAGTGAAAAAGTGGGCAACTGAAAGTAGGGGGTAAGAGACAGTCGTAAAGTTGGCCCCAGGCCTGACGTCCTATAACTGCCCCCATCAAAGTAAACATTGATCTTGTTCACTACAGGGTAATGGATGACAGGTGTTTTATCATAAATGACATAGCCAATGCTATTTATCTCTCTAATTACGCCCTTTCTAATTTTCAGCTATTTTGGAAAAAAAATATATCACATCACAAGCACAGAAAAAAACAAAACAAAGAAACCCTTACAGAAGTGAGCAAAGAAAAGCGAGAAGAAAGGAATAAACACTAAATTTGTTTTTGTTTTATAAATCATCTCACCTCAAGCATGACACTCTACTGCCACTGTTGCAAAGGGGGTTACATAGAGAAAAGTGTTGAGAAAGAGGAGTTAGTTATAGAAAATCTGAGGAGGAGGGTAATAGACGGGTAAGAATACCGAAGATGGGGGTGGAGTAGATTAAAAAAGAACTTGAGAGAATGGATGTGAGTTAGTGAGATAAGAGATATCTATTGACCTTACATTTAAATTTCTGGAGATTGTAGCTGTCGGGGAAGCAAGTATATGGAAAGGAAATTCCACAGGCGGAAGGTGCGAGAAAAGAAGCTGTTAGAGTAGAAATTGAGGTTACATTATATCGGTTTCACTGTTAAAGGGTGGAACCTAGTTTCTAGTCTAGTAGCTCGTGTAAATTTATACCTAGGGGACACCAGTGATCTACGTTCATTGGATCAGAAACCATGAATGTATATATAGAAGAGGCACAAGGAAGCCACGTCACGCCGGTGAGATAGCGACTGCAGTCGAGCTGCCAAGTCGGTATTACTTCAAAGATTCTTCGTTGGATTTTGTCAAGAACCCCGAGGTGAATAGCATGGACGCCCGACCAGATGTGGCAGCAGTATTCAATATACTGGCGGATGGAGTTTTATATGCCGGCAAAAAAATAAAACAATAAAACAACAAGCAATTCCGCTAATAAGAAGGTCCTTTCACTGTGCAGGGCCTCAAAGTTTTTCCCGTCTGAGTCCATCCTGCACATATATAAATCTACCATCCGCCCGTGTATTGAATACTGCTGCCATATCTAGTCGGGTGCTTCTGCTATCCACATAGGTGTCCTTGACAAAATCCAACGGAGAATCTGTAATGTGACCGATCCCGACTTGGCAGCTCAATTTCTCGCCGACGCAGTGTGGCTTTCCTGTGTCTCTTTCACGGCTTCTGCTCCGATAAACTGGTACACACTATATATGGATTTACTCGAGCCACAATATTATCCACTAGATCCCACCCTTTTACTGTGAAACCGATAAATTGTAAACGCAAATTTTAATAATTAAAAATATTCGGCAAAATAACGTCTGGAATATATCGTGTAAAATAAAATCTGCTTCTCTGTCCATAATACACCACCTGGCGGTAGCTTTTTGTCATCGGAGGCCACAATTTAAACAACATAAGATACGCTGATGATACCTTGCTGATTGCAGACACGGGAAGGAAACTACAAGACCTCCTACAGAAGGTAGCAGAAGAGAGTGATAAGAAAAGACAAATAAGCTGCAAGAAAACCAAATGCAAGATCATCAACAAAAGAGTAACCAAAAAAGTCAAATACAGGTGGGGGATACTAAAATCAAGCGAGTACCAAAATTTAAATTCTTAGGAAGAGTTCTAACAGAAGACGGAAAATGGGACACAGAGATCCGAAGGTAAATTGGCATGGCGCAACATGCGTTCCAGAAGTTGAGTCAAGTATTAAGACACGCGAAACGTTCATTAGAAACCAAAAGAAGAGATTACTGGATTGCTATTTGATGTCGGCTCTTCAATATAGCAGTGAATGTTGGACAATATAATCAAAGACAAATTAAAACCTTGAAACAGCTGAAATGTGGTTCTACAGAAGGATGCTGAGAATGTCATGGACCGAGCATGTGAGCAATGATGAAGTGTTGGAAAGAATGGAAATGAAAATTAATATTCAGCATCAGGAAGAGACAACTAAAGTTCCTGGGATATGCAATAAGGAAGGACGGCTTGGAGAAACTGATACTAACAGGCCAGATAAAGGGAAAAGAGACAGAAAGCAGCGGAGAACATATTTAAAGGGCCTGAGAAGGTGGATGACAGAACGGGGGGTTGCAAGATGTGAAAGGAGAAAACGTGTTAAGAGCCACCAGGGATATGGAGATGTGGAAGGCCATGGTCGCCTACGTCCTGAAAGGACAAGGCACACAGAAGAAGAAGAATACTTATGAAAATGTTTGTATTATACAAAGGGATTTACACGGTGGTTCTTGTTGGTGAGGCTTACAACATTTTGAACAACGCTGGTATAGTTCGAATATTGTTCAAGATTTTTCCAGAGGTATATTTTATGTCGACATGAGATCACTAATACATTTCTTTTGTACAGTCAGTTAATGTTATTTGTATTATAATTGTAATTATACTACAATGCAAGAATTTCATCTTTAGCCTCTCCCATTGTAAGATTTAGTTCTAACCATTATTTTCCAGTTAATTTGTGGTGCCTTTCCACCAACGTTTGTTTGGCTGTAATATCTGCAAAGTGAAGTATTAATTTTTTAAAAATCATCTTTACTGAAACTTAGTTTATAATTATCTATCTAATCTAAACTTATTTATAAATGGAACTTTGTTTGTGTGTGTCTGTCTACGTATGTGTGTGTGTATCCGTTACCTATAGACTCCGAAACTGCTGAACCAATTTTCTTGAAAATTTACACAGTACTACTATAAGCGAGTGTTCTTAGCTAGGTTTTGTGTCGAGGTACCCCCGATAAATATCGAAAAGCGATAATCGAAAATATTGGGTTATAGAAGGAGTGGTCCGATTTTAATCAAATTTGATACACTCATAGACAAAGACATACGAAACAATATTCAGAAGTTTCAAGCATGCAGTTCTTACAACAGTGCAGAAAATCGATAATATATATATAAAAGGCAGGATGTTTGTGTGTGTGTGTGTTTATCTGCCTGTATGTCTGTATTTTTTTCAGAACTTTTATTTTAGTTTTTGCTTCGGCTTTGGCTCTAAGTAGGTATAATTGTAGTTTTTAGTCTCAGCCATGATACCATTTACTCAGAGGACTTATTTAGCCTTCAACATTCAGTTTACTACGAAAAAATGTATTTGATATCGATACCAGGAAATCAAAATTTGACTTACATCCATTCATTTTTCTTTAACTGGAAACAACTATTGCTTTTTAGTCTTTCGTGCCAAAGTTCAAAGAGTCTGAGCTTCAGGGCCATGGATTAGTTTTAAAGCTTTCATAACACCCGGGCAACGCTGGCTATACTGCTAGTAAAATCTATTTTTCCTTACGTTTCAAAACCAGAAGTAATGTCTATAGACTTAGGTACAATAACATTTCTGTAAGCCAAAACCATACGGCGAATGGCCTCTGCTGGTTAATCAGTGGTTGAGTAATTTTGACCACCTGATCGATGATCATTTTCTGTGCTACGCCTGCCCTGCGTAAATTTCGCAACATACTTGGGAGGATGTGCGCTGTGGTGCAGTGGATATTGACTCGGAACGACAAATCGTTGAATCCTTTGCATTCACTTGCGCACAAATACCCTTGGGAAAGCTATTAATCTGTCTCTTCTCTCCAGTTATGGGTTAAATAAAAAGACAGATTGGGTTCTATAGCCTTATTCGGCAACCACTCTACCCAAGAAAGCAATGGCAACCTACTGCGGGATAATCTACTGTCCAGTCAGTCATGTCTCGAAAGAGACATGATCGTCTAAAGCGTGTATCACGTAATGCACTTAACAAATTGATTGAATATGATAGTTAGAAACATAATTAAAGCTGCTACTGGGCATAAAGTGGGGGATCAGTTTTATATTGTTATACAGTAATAAACTGATACCCCCCTTTCATTACTACTTAATAATATAATAGATCTCTTCTCCTTCCAGCTATGAGTTGAATAGCAGGTGAAATTGGGTTCTATAGCTCTGGTCGGCAACCAGTCTACCCCAGAAAGCAATGGCAGCCTACTGTGGGATAATCTTCTGCCCAATCAGTCATGTCTCTTACGAGACATGATCGTCTAAAGCGTGAATCACGTATGGCACTTAACTGGTTGATTAAATATAATAGTTTAAAACATAATTAAAGCTGCTACTGAACATAAAGTGGGGATCAGTTTCATATTGTTTTAAAGTAATAAACTGATCCCCCATTAATTACTACTTAATAATATAATACTTCTCTTCTCCTTCCAGCTATGGGTTGAATAGCAGGAGAGATTGGGTTCTGTAGCATTGGTTAGCAACCAGTCCATCGTAGAAAGTAATGGCAACCTACTGCGGGATAATCTTCTGTCCAGTCGTCTTTCGAGACATGATCGCCCAAAGCGTTTATTACATATGGCACTTAACTGACTGACTTGGATATCTACAGCAAGTGTTTGTACCATGTCCTCATAGATTTCTTCGGGTGTCATACCATTTTTCTGCAGATATTTTATTATAGGTTCGTGTCTCCGTTTTGTGTATTTTTTGATTTGAGGGACGCCACTCAAAGACCTTTAGAGAGAAATCTGAATCAATTTTTCTAGCACTGTAAGAATTGGATGTGTTTTTCCACAACAAAAATGTTCTGCTATGAGTCTTCTTTCTGGGTGAGGGTCAGGGCTGTTTTTTGAACGACACTCGTATTGTAATTTGGACTTTCAATCCTCTGACTAGTGTACGGCCTCAAACCGGTTCGAAATTCATTGGCTTGCGATATAAAGGTATCACCTGTAGCTTTAAGCTTATTGAGGTTTCCGGCTTTTGAAGGTGTCTCTTAACTGAACATCTGCGTGCCTGAAATATATCCACGTGATTTCTTTTCCTTCTTCATACAAGTCTTCATTGCTTGTTCAAAAGCTGAGAAAATGTAAATGATTTGCTATGAAGATCGTTCAGCCGAATAACTTCTCCAATATATACTGTAAAATAAAAGTTGATTGTCAGTTCATATTAAACGTTCTGGAGTTAACTTTGCTTGCACGCATGTAATATTTAAACTTATTTTATAAATGGAACTTTGTCTCTGTGTGTGTATGTGTGTGTGTCTGTTTCTGTGTCTGTGTGTGTGTGTCCGTTACCTATAGAGTCCGAAACAGATGAACAGATTTTCTTGAAAATTTACACAGTTGTACTATAAGCGTCTGCGAGTGTTCTTACCTGGGTTTTGTGTCGAGGTATCCCCGATACATATCGAAAATATGGGGGAATACAGGTTGTATAGCAGAACACTTCAATCAACCGGGACGCACATTAGAAAACTGCAAATGTTTACTAATAGATTCTGATTTTAGTTCCACATACTCACGCAGAAAGAAAGAAAACTACTGGATTTTAAAATTAAATACATACAGGTTAAGGTTAAGTAGGGACTTAGGTGTTTTGAATCTTTATAAATATTTCAACAGTTAAACATTTTTTAGATACACTTAATTTTTTTTTTCTTTAAAACAACATTTATAATTATTATTAAAGACAGGTTTACGTTTACAAATATTAAAAAGATCTGTCGCTTTCTGCGTCAAGTGATGTAAACAATCTCTCGGAGGAACGCTCCTCGCGAAAACGCTTCTAATTTAAATTTTAAAATCATTTGTTTCTGATGAAAGGCCGAGGACGGTCTGAAATATCAAATATAATAATAGAAATAAATAAATACTGTCAAAAAAATACATTTTTAAACTTACAACTTTTTAGTAGTTTTTCCTATATATATATATATATATATATATATATTCTTCAATGTGCCTTGTCCTTTCAGGACATAGGTGAGAGAGATTGGGTGTTAGATAAGTTAAGGGTTTGGATGACATCGAAATCAATGACAGTATGATTAAGTCACCTGGTAGGAATAGAAATCAGTGAACCCAAAGATACTTCCAAACGGATGTAGAGGGAGGGTCATTTCTATTTCATCAGAAATACTGTCTAGCATGCAACAGTCATGAAAGAAGGTGGAACTATAAAGAAAGAAGAGATAGTTGACTGACTTTAGTAGAGAAGGACAGTCCTTCTTCTAAATGCTTTTTCCTTTCAGGACAATATATATATATATATATATATATATATATATATATATATATATACTACCGGTAATAATTATTAGGCCACCTGTCTGTTTTTTTAAATGATGTATTTCATATTATTTTTAGTATTTATTGCCAAGTGGATAATTCTAAAGTAAGATAGAATGGTTCTTTTGTTATTATTACTTTGCAAAATTTTACAAGGCAATTAGCGACAATTTACCCATCGCACCCTGTAGATTTGCTATATATATATATATATATATACACTACCGGCCATAATTATTAGGTCACCCTAGTTCTTTCAGAAGAAATGATGTGTTTCATACTATATTTAGTATTTATTGCCAAATGAAAATAGAATGGTTCTTTTGTTATCATTACTTTGCAAAATTTTACAAGGCAGAAAGGAAGCCTTTGCTTTGACCAGCCAAAAAAAAAAGAAGAGACTATTATCAGGAACAGAGTACAGAACCGGCACACCAGGACAATTAAATTGATGCACATGTTATTGTGCAATTTTAACAAAAGAATAATTCTATTTTAATTTAGAATTATCTACTTGGCAATATATACCAAAAATAGTATGAAATACATAAAACTAGGCTGGCCTAATAATTATGGCCTGTAGTATATATATATATATATATATATATATACAAATACATTTACGAAATCCGTTAAGAAATGGATAAACAACAGACATATTGTTAATATATTTGTTTAAACATTATTTTTAACGTATAATCGTCTGTGAGAAGTTTATACTGCATAAATATAACACACTAAAATTTCCCTTCTCTCATGGCTTAGTGTGTAGGAACTCCGACTGACAATAAATCGGGCGAGTTTCGATCCCGGCTGGAAGTTAGTGGACGACTAGATTAGTTGGGATACATTGAATCAGGCTTGTATGTGGATGACTAGTATATATATATATATATATATATATGGGATACAACAAAACAGGTTTGTTATGACTAATATATTATGCTCTCATTATGATTGAGCACTCTAGAGAGAACAATTTTAAAAACAAGAGATTTACACGATTCTTATTTGGTAATGAATTGAATTCTTCCGTGTGGCATGTGTAGACACCGCATATAATATACCATGCTAAAATTTCCTTTCTCTCATTCTATACACCAATGGCTTATGGAGTAAGGGACGCCACCTGACATCAAATCGGTCGAGTTTCGATTTCGGCTGAAAGCAAGTGGAAGTCTAGTCACACTGATGAGCTGTGATGCAGCGAAACTGGCTTGTATGGGGATGACTTATATACATGTAACAGTATATTTATTTATATCTACTGGCTTGCATAATCGAGAAATTTTGCTAAGAAAAACGTCAATTGTTATGTCGTATAGATCACTTAATAACGAAGGAGTTAATGTCAAAGAAAGTTTGAATAAATGCTTTTAAACATACGGTTACGAACCCATTTGGGTCAGTAACACATAAAATACAATTTAGTTGGAATCATGGTGAAGGGAGTGAATTATACTATAACGCAAGATAATTTTATACAGAAAGGAAATTTATTATAACACAAAAATATTCAGCAAAAACACTGAAATAAGTTGACAGAACTATAATATAACGGACACTAGAACGGATTCAACTTAGTACTAGTTTTACACAATATTCACTGGAAAATAAGAGGTGAGTTTAACGAGGAAGATATTTGGAGGAAGTTTAGGCGGAATGGAAAAAAGGTTAGTCAACCCGGCTAAAGATTATATGTATATATATATATATGGTTAAATAAAATAAAGACAAGAGGAAAACTGTATTTTAAATCGCCTACGCGTTTCGTCCTGTGATGGACTTTATCTAGGCAAAAAGATGAAATGAGCTTTATTCTAAATTACGTATCTTTACGTAATTACGTCTTTGTGGTTACCAACAAACAGTGTTGGTAACCACAAAGACGCTCACAAAGCATTTCAAAAGATTAACAGAATATTTTAGTTTTTATAATTTCTTCATGTGTAGTGCAAAGTCACGAGATATTAAAATGAAGGGAATTTGAACGTTTTCTTTGAAAAACATGAAGAAATTCTAAAACAGACTAACACACGAAGTAAACAGTTTTGAAAGAAAACGGTCAAATTTCCTTCGTTTTAATATCTCGTGACTTTGCACTACACATGAAGAAATTCTAAAAACTAAAATTTTCTGTTGATCTTTTGAAATGATTTGTGAGCGTCTTTGTGGTTGCCAACACTGTTTGTTTATAGATACGTAATTTAGAATAAAGCTCATTTCGTCTTTTTTCCTAGATAAAGTCCATCACAGGACGAAACGCGTAAGCGATTTAAAATACAGTTTTCCTCTTGCCTTTATTTTATTTAACCATTCTGTTCTTAATCTCAGATTATAACTGAGTATATTTTTACACACACACACACACACACACACACACACACACATATATATATATATATATATATGTTATATATCCATAAATAACAAACACGTATATATATAAAAATATATCAAGTGATATTTTAATTAATGAAAGATAGACCGTGTAGCCTAGTGAACAGAGAGTGAGAGAGCGCTCTTCCAAGGTTGACAGGGTGACGGGGGGGTGTCGTCGTATCTGTTGCTCCTCTACTCTGGTCTGGCTCTCTGCCCAGACTCCCTTGACTGCCGTGAAATCCGTGCCTGAGGTCTTTTTATCTCCAAACCGGTACTTCCGATTTTTGCCTCGCCTACGCACGCCCACGTAATTCTCAGGGACACCTGTTCTGCTTGCCTCTTGTAGCCATTTCCGCTACTGCCGGAAATAAGGTCAAACAAACATCCGTTCCTTTCAACGGCCGGAAAACGCCCCCGCTTGCATCAGCTTCCTTCTTCGGGTGGGGCCAGATTATTATATTACATATATATATATATATATATATATATATACACGCTAGGGTTTGGTCAGAATCAATCTTTACCTTTCACGGCTGCACGTGGTGTATTCCCTAGATGTTGTGGAAGGTCTTCGTGTCAAGAATTTCAGCTGGTAGTTTGATGAAAAGTTCTTTCAACGTCTTGAACGAATAGCAGGAGAGAGGGGACGCCTGGCTGGTAGCCCAACAACGCTAGGGTTTTCTACTATTTCTTCCGTTTTATATAGAAATAGGGGCCCATATTCATTGGCCCTCTCTCTCCCTGGTTTTTTATTTCTTTTCACTGTAACCATAGTTACCAGGCTATTTGATCTCTTTTAGAACCTGACGAAGTGATCTAATTCATACTACTCTCCTTTCTGGAGTGGTAGAGCAGTGATCAAATGACCAGTTACTACTACTTTTTTGGGATTGGTGACAACCTGATCAAATAACCTAGTTACTACTATTCATGCTAAGGTGACTATTTTAGTCATGACCCAAGGCTTTTGAGGCGGAAAAACGCTTCTAACTTTCTCGTTACAATACATTTTTGTTTAATTCGATCAGTGGTGTATTTTATCGTCACTACTATTGCTAGGTATTGAACTCAAAACTCTTTGGGTCAAGTCACTGTATCTACTAGGCCAAGTACAAGATGTGCCTTGTGGTGAAGTGGATATCGGCTCGGAACTAGAAATCGAAGAACCGTGTTCGAATTAACCGATAAAATGCAACCGCAACTTCTACTCCAACAGTTTCTTTCCTCGCACTTCCCGACTGTGGAATTCCCTTCCACACGATTGCTTCCCCGACGGCTACAATCTCCAGGAGTTTAAATTTAAGGTCAATAGACACCTCCTAACACACTAACCTGCTCCCATTTTATCAAGCACTCTTCCCATCTGCCCAACCCTCGTCCTCGGTATCCTTACTCATCTGTCACCTTCCTCCTGACATTCCCTATGTCTAACCACTCCTTCTCTTTACCTTCCCCTATGTAGCCCCATGCGCAATAGTGGCAATTGAATGCCTTGCTTGGGGTGAGATGATTAAAAAAAAAATTCTAGCTGAATTCGCTGCATTAACTAATGAGCAAATAACCTTGGGAATGCTATTAATTTTACTCTTCTCCCTCTATCCATGGGTTAAAAAGCAGGATAGATTAAGTTTTATAACCTTGGTAGGCAACAGAGAGTGATGACAACCTACTGCGGGAAAAATGTTCTGCCCGGTCAGTTAGGGCACTTAATTGACTTAACAGAAGTTTAAATAATGTCTTTTGAGTGTAAACATGGTGAATTCATATGTGGGTAGCAGGTATATTTGTTATCACTGTATTCCCATCACTCAATCAAGTGCCACACGTGATACACACTTAGACGATCATGTCTCGAAACAGACATAGCTGATTGGCAAAAGATTATCCTGTAGTAGGTTACCATTGCTTTCTGCGGTAGACTGGTCGCCAGCCAACGCTAAAGAACCCAATCTGTCCTATTATTTGACTCATAGCTAGAGAAAAGCTAGGAAAAGGTGAATTATATTATTAAGTAGTAATTAGTTGGGGGGGGGGGTCAGTTATTCCTTCATAACAACATAAAACAGATCCCCCACCTTATGATCAGTAATGCCTTAAATACTATATTCAGTTAGTTAAGTGCCATAGGTGGGCGATCATGTCTCGAAAGAGACATGACTAACTTGGCAAAAGATTATTCCGTAGTAGGTTACCATTGCTTTCTGCGGTAGACTGGTCGCCAGTCAACGCTATAGAACTCAATCTATCCTATTTTTTAATCCATAACTGGAGGGAAGAGACAGATTACTACCTTTCCTGTGGGTATTTGTGAATGCAAAGAAATCAACTGGAATTCGAACTCGGAACCCAGGTTTGTCGTTCCGAATCGATAGCCACTGCAACACAACGCACATTGTCTTAGGCTTGTAATATCGACGCTTAGCCAAAGCTTTTGACTACATCCGCTCAATATCTAAGACGACTTCTGGAGCGGTCAAAGATTTAATCTTAACTACACGCAACATGCGAAGACGCTTTGATAAGAGATCACCTGTATATTAATTCACGTACGCTATCGCCGCACCACTAAAATCCGATTGGAAGTCTATTTAGGAGTGGCAGTAATGTAGGATTTCTAGGCCGTTTCTTCGTAATACTTAAAACGGGTATCTAATAATGGTCACTGTTCCCTCGTTCGCGATTCCTTGACGCATTGAGAATTATTAATTCCTGAAAGGCTTCCTTCACTTTCCCGTTCAAGAGAAGAGTGGACCGCAAACATCCAGTTACAGGTTTTATGTCGAATTCTAACCCTCTAATGGTCATCATGTCATTAATTAACTCTTTCCTGACAGGTGACATTCTATACATGGCTTTATTTTGGCCTGACGGTTCCCTGCCACACTGTACCTATTATCATTGAGAAGAGAATCATTGTGACGACGCAAAATGTCATTAAGCAAATATTTAAAATTTGACTGGCGTGTGGACCTCATAAGTTAATTATATAACACAACAGTACACATTAAGAACCTTGTTCATATCTATCTATCTATCTATCTATCTATCTATCTATCTATCTATCTATCTATCATCTCAGTCTCTATCTATCTATCTATCTATCTATCTATCTATCTATCTATTTCAGTCTCATTATCTATCTATCTATCTATCTATTTCAGTCTCATTATCTATCTATCTATCTATCTATCTATCTATCTATTTCAGTCTCATTATCTATCTATCTATTTCAGTCTATCTCTATCTATCTATCTATCTATCTATCTATCTATCTATCTATCTATCTCAGTCTTTTCCTTATCTATCTATCTATCTATCTATCTATCTATCTATCTATCTATCTATCTATCAGAGGTGGAATTGCCGACTGATATCAATTCGGTCGGGTTTCAATCCTGGCTAGAAGCAATCGGATGTCTAACTGTTCTGACGAGCTGTGATACAGAGAAACAGATCTGTCTGCTGATAACTATATATATATATATATATATATATGTTGGGGCACCTTCCCTATCACTCTAAAGATGAACTCTTCCACATATTATTTATAGTAGTATTCACGCTACTACAGGGGGAGGACCACAGTGTATTACAGGAGATATAATACTGAGGTTATCGCATTGCTAAGTCTCATGTCTCGTTATTATCTCGCATTCTCTCGTGTTCAACTAACCGTATTGTTACGACGTTATACTAACCTTCTATGTACATATTTCGCTTCTACAATATATTGCGTTTATAACGGATTACCTTGCGTTGTGTTATTATTTGGATCTAACCCCAAACCTCCAAAAATATATAAGCATAAAAAGTTTGTCACTACATTTTTCAAACCAGCCCTGACGATTGAGAACATCATCACGGGGTTCACACAAAACTTCAATAACGATCGCTTTATGATAAAAAAATCCCAAAAACCTGCTTGCCATATTTATTTTTTTTCATTAATACTACCTCGGCGCTAAATATTATCACAATTCAACACAATATATATATATATATATATATATATATATATATATATATATATATTGTCATCCGCAGACAGACCTGTTTCGCCGTATCACAGCTCATCAGTACGGTTAGACTCCGATTGCTTTCTTACCCGGGATTGAAAGCCGACCGAAATGGCGTCAGTCGACGACTCTACCCTTGGGCTATGGGCGTTCGGTGGAAGTAGGCATATATATATATATATATATGTTTTTTTTAAATCATATCACACCGAGCAAGGCGGTAACGCCACTAATGTGCAGGGGGCTACGTGAGTGTGAAAGTATTTGGACAAGAGAAAGCCGGAAACCACATCATAAACAGGGAACAAGGGATGAGCCTCTACACCTGTACAATAGACGTGGGTGGAGTGTGAACCGGGAGATAGTTTAATCTATCTACTCCAATTGACAAAAAAAGGAGAAAAAAAAAGAAAAAGATAAGTGAAAAGATTGGAAAAGAGAAAGCCGGAAACCACATCCTAAACAGGGAACAAAGGATGAGCCTCTACAGCTGTACAATAGACGTGGGTGGAGTGTGAACCGGGCGATAGTTTAGTCTATCTACTTCGATTGAAAAAAAAAAGAAGAAAAAGAAAAAAAAAGAAAAAGAAAAGTAAAAAGATTGGAAAAGAGAAAGCCGGAAACCACATCCTAAACAAGGAACAAGGGATGGGCCTCTACACCTGTACAATAGACGTGTGTGTGTGTGTGTGTGTGTGCGTGTGTGTGTGTGTGTGTGTGTGTGTGTGTGTTACGGAAAATCCCGAAGATTAACGAAATCGTTTTAACAATAGACATATTTAATTAATTTCTTTGAACATGAGTTTTAATCGATACTCGTATTTGAGTCGATATTCTCTTTTTAATCAAACAGTATATTTATACATTTAGTTTTACCCGCCTGATTATTGAGGATAAATTTTGTTCCGAATGCCGAATGACACATATTTTTCTAACAAAATTTATCGAAAATAATCAGACCAGTAGAAATAAATATAAAAATATATGTTTTGATTAAAAACAGAATATCTTCTCAAAGACGAGTATCGATTAAAAATAACTGAAAAATAATTTTCAAACAAATTATGTTAATATGTTGAATCATATCTATCTAGCTCTATATCTCAGTATATTTTATATCTTTCAATGTATATATTTGCTTGTATATGGATCAATCAATATATATCAGTATAGATATATAAGTAAATATATCTTTAAAATTGAGAGATTTTATTTTAAAATCGGGTGTATTTTAACGTTTCACTAAATGTTTGATGTAATATATATATATATATATATATATATGAAACATAGTACACTTGGTATACAATCCAGGTAAATTCCGATAGAGAAGAACTCAAAAGAACTCAATGTTAAATTCATTTATTTAATTTAACAGAGTAATATAATTTATATAAGATTTTAGATTATTACAATGGGTAATACATATTTCACCGTGTCCTGGTGTTATTATCGCAGCTCGTCAGACCAAAATGGTACAACAGCTCGTCATCAAATTATCACCCTTAAAAATTTCTTTCCTTTTAATTAATTTTGCATAGACGCTCACATGTCCATATTAGAATAAACATTTGCAATCTGTTTCCTCATTTTCTTTTTTCTCTCTTTTTTGTTCTTTTCCCCCTTTTTTCTCTTCTTTACATTAATCAATCGTCTATCTTTTCTTTATCCTCGCTTTCTTCTTTCTTTGGCGTTCTTTTTCAAATGAGGGAGAAATTTTCATAAATAACCGTTACAAATGTTTATTGTAACATTACCCATTGTAATAATCTAAAATCTTTTATAATATATATATATATGAATTAAAATAAATTTTCAAAATTCAAAAATGTTGAATGAATATTTCAACATGAAATCTCTAAGAGAGATCTCAAGCCACCCCAGCAACAGTAGGTCTATATTCGAATTGAGAATAAAAATAAGATTAAAAAGAGAAATGAAACAATAAAAAAAGCTAAAGAAATAAAAAAAAAATATAAAAAAATAAATAACGGTTAAGATTTGAGAAATATACGTCACAAAAACATTTTTTTGAAAATCAATCTATTTTTGGTTTTTACTTTTTGAGTTGTGAGTGAAGAGATGGTAAATATAGCTTAATAAACTAAAAGGGTTAAGGAAGGAAAGTCGTTAAAGTGAGAATTGGGTTAAACAAACCAGAACAGAAAGGGGAGGGGCGGGATATAAAAAAGTATAGAGAAAAAATAAAGAAGGGGGAAAAAGAAAAGAAAGAAAAAGGAAAAATTTAAAATAGAAACGCTCGATACGTGTCAAAACAAATTTAACTTTAAATGTTTAAAAGGGTTAAAGTTTTAGAAAAAAGGGACTTACTAGAAAAAGTATATTTAGTATATATAGAAATAAGATTTAAAAATATTTAAAAAGTTAATCTAATTAAATATATTTTTAGGTATAGATAAATGAAATAACAATTAAAGAAAATTATAATTTTTAAAAAAATTAATCTTAAAAAAGTTTTATATAAATTTAAAAAAAAAATTATAGAAAATTTATAAAATTTATGATGTGAAAAAAGTTATTAAAAAGATATATACTAACAGAGGAAAATGGGGGTTAGTAAAAGAATCCATATTTTATAAAGATAAACAATTAAAGGAGACTGGGAGAGGAAGGTAGAGAGGTTAATTACTATTTAAAATTAAAATTAAATTAATTTATCAAAAATCATTAAATTTATATTTTTAACATTATAAAATCTAAAAATTAGAAATTTAAAATTTAAGTGTTCACAAAGCTAGCTTTATGGCGGCACTTACTAATAAATTCCTTTCTAAAATTCAGGAGCAGGTGCTGGTAAGGATACTTCAATATTAAATTTTTTTCTAGCAAACATAGACAGTATCTATCACGAAAATTCCTCGGAATACGGGCTGAACTTATTAGTTTCCAGCTAATTACAGGATCCAGCCCTTCCTCTTTCATTTTCCAGAATATCTGTGAAAGGGCTGTCTGGTATTTTTGATCCGGGTCCGAAAAAGAAAACCTGTGGTTATAAAGTCTCTGCTTAAAAGGTCCAGCGGACATACCAATATAGGTTCGGTAGTTATTTTGTTGTTTGATGGAGAAATGCGGGCTTCATAAATCACCTGGGTGGATTTACATTTGCCCTCCACCGGACAGGCGTCCACAGAGCTACAGCTGCATTCATTCAAATTCCGGACACAGAATCAGTATTACGTAAATTCATTAGAATACTTCTATTATGGGAATTTATGAGGTTGTCTATATTAGGGGTACAAGAATAGCTGATATTAAAAGTGTAGCTATTAAAAATTTTCCGTAAAAATTACTTAAATTTTTGTCTACTAATTTGAGAAAATATTTACCAATATTGATATTAGTTAATTTACAATAAGGAGCGTTAAACCAAATTATCTTCCTTTTTCTACAGTTTCTTTTATTTTTTGTTTTAGATGATTCGGAGTCTATTGTAGGTTTATTATATGTTAATTTGTTCTTATATCCGCTTTTTTGAGGGGCCTTATTGTAAATATCTTTACTTGCGTTGATAGTCAGGTTAGCCAAATGCAGACGATAATTCTACTCCTGCAGCTTCTTCTCTCGCCTGTGGAACTCGCTCCCATTTTCTTGCTTTCCTGACGGCTACAACCCCCAGAAATTTAAATGCAATGTCAATACTCATTTATTAACACTGGACTCTAGCTCTCTCCCCACCCCCGTATATCCTTCCCTTTCTCTCCACCTATGTATCTGTCATCGCACCTGCATTCTCAGCTTTCTATTGCTCTTTTCTAACTTGTTTGTACTCCTCACTCTTTTCTAATTAATCTTTTTACAATTATGTAGCCCCCCGCTCATCAGTGGTATTTCTGCCTTGCTCCGGGTGAAATGATTAATATATATATATATATATATATATATATTAATCATTTCTGCCTTTCTCCCGGTGAAATGATTAATATATATATATATATAATTCCAGGTGAAGAGGACTCAAGGTTTTACTATTATGAGTGCCCCGGCATTTAATTTACTATAAACAGTACTCAATATAATAAATATCACAGGGCTTAATATATATATATATATATATATATATATATTTAAGAATTAATTGAACATTGCTACACGGAAACTTCTATGTTTCGAGATAGATTCTCAAAATCAAGTAATAGTTGATGTTGGTTGTACAAATGATTTACATTTAAATAATAAAATTCTTTGGTTTGCTGTGTATGTATGTGGGAAGGTATACAATTTACATGTGTGTTTCTTTTAACTAATCAGAACGAAGATTCATTTTGGGATTTGACCCCAAAGAATACATATTAACCAACTTTTTCTATTTTTTTTTCTTTTTCCCTCCTTCATCCTACCCTTCTCCCTCCTTTCTTTCCCTCCTTGACGGTCAAGATGTTAACCCGCCTTTAACTTAATCTCATCACTTTTCTTTTTTACTATCTTCTTCCTTTAGTTATATTGCCTTTCATGTGTTATAGTCATTTACTACCAATGCTGTATTTTTCACTTTCTTATCATTTTTGGTCTATCTATTTATTTGGGATGTGCGTTGTGATATCGGCTCGGAACGAGAAATCGGGGAACCGAGTTCGAATTCCAGTTGAATTCCTTGCATTCACTTACGCGCAAATACCCTTGGGAAAGGTATTAATCCGTCCCTTCCCTCCAGTTATGGGTTAAATAATAGGACAGATTGGGTTCTATAGCCTTGTTCGACAAGCAGTCTACCGCAGAAACCAATGGCAACCTACTGCGGGATAATCTTCTGCCCTGTCAGTCATGTCTCTTTCGAGACATGATCGCCCAAGCGTGTATCGCGCACGGCACTTAACTGACTGACTATTTATTTGTTTAAAGCTTTTCATTTATAAAAAGAAACATTTTTTAAATAAATCATTTTATATTTCAATTTATTTTGATAGTTCGTCAGTAATTATTTTCCTTAAGCATTTGTTGGTTTTGTGAATGTTATTTTATTTAGATTTTGCCCTTTTTCTAATGTGAAATATTTACAATGTCTACATATGACATTTATCTCATTGCATTTAAGTTTTCATAGATTATTTAATAGATCCACTTAAGAATATACATCTATTAAATAAACGCAAGATATATGTATATATATATATATATATATATATATATATAGATAGATAGATAGATAGATAGATAGATAGATAGATAGATAGATCTGAAGAGACATAGATAGATAGATAGATAGATAGATCTGAAGAGACATAGATAGATAGATAGATAGATAGATAGATAGATAGATAGATATATGAAGTGAGATAATAGATAGATAGATAGATAGATAGATAGATAGATAGATCTGAAGAGAGATCAGAGATAGATAGATAGATAGATAGATAGATAGATAGATAGATAGATAGATAGATAGATCCGGAGAGATCAGAGATAGAGATAGATAGATAGATAGATAGATAGATAGATAGATAGATAGATAGATAGATCCGGAGAGACATCAGAGATAGATAGATAGATAGATAGATAGATAGATAGATAGATAGATAGATAGATAGATCCGGAGAGACATCAGAGATAGATAGATAGATAGATAGATAGATAGATAGATAGATAGATAGATAGATAGATAGATCTGAAGAGACATAGATAGATAGATAGATAGATAGATAGATAGATAGATAGATAGATAGATAGATCTGAAGAGACATAGATAGATAGATAGATAGATAGATAGATAGATCTGAAGAGACATAGATAGATAGATAGATAGATAGATAGATAGATAGATAGATAGATAGATAGATAGATAGGATAGACAAGAGATAGATAGATAGATAGATAGATAGATAGATAGATAGATAGATAGATAGATCTGAAGAGAGATCAGAGATAGATAGATAGATAGATAGATAGATAGATAGATAGATAGATAGATAGATATGAACTGAGATAATAGATAGATAGATAGATAGATAGATCTGAAGAGAGATCAGAGATAGATAGATAGATAGATAGATAGATAGATAGATAGATAGATAGATAGATAGATAGATAGATAGATAGATAGATAGATAGATAGATCCGGAGAGACATTAGAGATAGATAGATAGATAGATAGATAGATAGATAGATAGATAGATAGATAGATAGATAGATAGATAGAAATAGATAGATGCCTCAGAAATAGATAGATAGATAGATAGATAGATCCGGAGAGACATAGAGATAGATAGATAGATAGATAGATAGATAGATAGATAGATAGATAGATAGATAGATAGATAGATCTGAAGAGACATAGATAGATAGATAAATAGATAGATAGATAGATAGATAGATAGATAGATCTGAAGAGTCATAGATAGATAGATAGATAGATAGATAGATAGATAGATAGATAGATAGATATGAACTGAGATAATAGATAGATAGATAGATAGATCTGAAGAGAGATCAGAGATAGATAGATAGATAGATAGATAGATAGATAGATAGATAGATAGATCATGACAAATGAGATAGATAGATAGATAGATAGATAGACAGACAGACAGATAGATAGATAGATAGATAGATAGATGATAGATAGATAGATAGATAATGAAGAGACATGAAATAAAGATAGATAGATAGATAGATAGATAGAACAGACAAATAGATAGATAGATAGATAGATAGATAGATCTGAAGAGACATAGATAGATAGATAAATAGATAGATAGATAGATAGATAGATCTGAAGAGTCATAGATAGATAGATAGATAGATAGATAGATAGATAGATAGATAGATAATGAAGAGACTGAAATAGATAGATAGATAGATAGATAGATAGAACATGACAAATGAGATAGATAGATAGATAGATAGATAGATAGATAGATAGATAGATAGATAGATAGATCTGAAGAGACATAGATAGATAGATAAATAGATAGATAGATAGATAGATAGATCTGAAGAGTCATGATAGATAGATAGATAGATAGATAGATAGATAGATAGATATGAACTGAGATAATAGATAGATAGATAGATAGATCTGAAGAGAGATCAGAGATAGATAGATAGATAGATAGATAGATAGATAGATAGATAGATAGATAGATAGATCTGACATGAATTTGAAACAAACAACTCTCTACTTTTCCTTGACGTCATCTTAATAGGCAACAATGATAAATAAGACTTTAAAGTTTACAAAAAAAAAAAAAAAAACTACAAAAACGATGTAATATATTTCTATTCCTACCACAACCAAATAATAAAATTTGGGTTAATCCTAGGATTTTACCTTATAGCCCTTGCAACATGCAACCCTGAATATCTAAATTTAGAAGAGCAATATATTAAAAGGATTCAAATTTCTCCACTGCCCACATCACTCATCCTATCCGATAAACATGGAGCTTACAAATTTGCAAAGATTCCCAAACGAATACTTCTAATAAAAATTAAGAAGACAGTGATAATTGGGTTTCCAGCTTCTGTTTCATGGTGAAGGGTTCCATTGCCAGACACAACGTCTTCCAGCAGGCACCCAGCGGTTCTCCTACCTGCCTGCCAGTACCGGACGCCGTCGCCAAGCGCTCGCCTGCCTGCCTGCCGTCCGACACACGCCTGGTTTGCGCTGCGGGTACTACGGCCATCCCTGCACACAGATGTCAATCGCTCTATTTCGTGTTTGTGTGTGTGGTTGGCGTCTGACTCGCATCCGATCACACCGACGATTGGTGGCCAGACAGAGAGCGATATATCTAAGCCCACAACCAAACTTTTACTTTGCTTTGATTTACTTAAATCAAGGGAACATTGCCTCCTCAAATCCCTTCATATATGTATTCTTGTTGGATCTTAGGCCCTGTAGGAAGTTGAATGGAGTCATAACGTCGCCGTCAATAGTGATCACCTCAAATAACTTCGTAATCACAATTAGCCTCATCGAACTCTTTTGAGTCCTTTGCACTCTCCAGAAATGTTCATACTGGTGCGAATGACTAGTAGTACGGCATTCGTTCCCGAAATTTTGGCGGAGAGATTTCTGTGATGGCGCTTTTTTCATAGCGCTTTATTTCATAGATAGCGCCCAACTGACCCTACTATATTTTGCAGTTAACTAAAGCCCAAAACCTAACAAAGTACATGCGCGAAATTAAAAATATATCATAGCGACAATTTAACTATCGCACTTTTTATATATCTCATCTCATGATCGTCATCTTTTTAATAGTAACCATCTACGCCACAATCTTTACCGCTTAAATTCAAGCGTTAGTCATTATCTATCCTCCGTGTCCTCATAATGTTTACTTCCAAATTCATCTATTACCTCAGAAATTAAAATCAACGATAAGAGTTCAAATCTTAAGCTAATCTATTGCGTTTACTTTTGCTCAGACACCCTGACGTGAAATTTTCCTTCATATAGACCAGTTGTCACCTAAGGTTATGGGACTTAGTATGTCCTGCTCATTGGAACAGGTCCCAATTCAGAGCCAGCTAAATCATCCTATAAATCCCTGCTAGATTGACCATGACTCCAAGAGTGTATTTATACTCATCACTCTTCGCGAATTTCCGGTTTTTGAGGCTATTTTGAGATTCTATCTCGGTAAAGCTTTCCCTTCTCCCGCGGGGATACTTTCCTTTGATTGGTTTAAAACAACGGAGAGAGAAGTTGATATTGGTGATATCATTTGTGTTTTATTGTGTCACGCGATGTGAGCTTAGGAAAAATAATAATAATTTTAGTACCATCAAGTCATTCTAAATTCACGGGAGCATAAAATAAAGTTATTTTGGATAAATATACATTTCTCGTCTTTCATGATTTACGCCTCTTTTCATGTTCAATATGGATTTCTCTTAGATTTGAAGTGTATTCCGCTAATCTGAAAAGCGTAGACAAAACAAGTGTCAGAGTGATTTGATAAGGTCACCCAGATGTCAAGGCCGTTGTGTAGCCCAACAGTCCGAAATGACCCGAGCTGGATTCGGTTCGGTGTGAGTTGACATGATCTCATTGGTCGAGCTAAGTCATCCGCAGATCGAAGGGGCGGAGACCGATTTTCATTGGCCGAAGACTGTGTGCCGGTCGGATCCCCAGAGAGGATCGAAATTGGTTATAAAAATAGATGCTCGACACGAAAAACAGAGTTGGGAAGCAGTTTTTCCAGAGTCTGTGGAAGTTTTTCGAGTTGGGGCTCTATCAGTCGAAATGTAGCGGCTGGGGGAAAAATGGCCCAGCCATGACCCACGGCTGGTCGCCTATCATAGACATTATGGCTAAAGAGTTAATTTCGAATGAAGCCTGCCACAAATTAACTCAAAGAGGTTAATTTGGAATAATGCGCCATCGACATGAAACCCGAAAGAACGTTATTGTATTTTTTTTTTTATCACGGGAAAATAGAAAATTCTGAATCTTCAACTTCGGCAAACTCCGTTAAACTCCGATAAGGACCCGAAAGAACTTTGCTGTTTTTCGAAGTTACATAGGAAAATTGACAATCCTGATTATAGAGAATTAATGAAAAGACTTTTAATGAAATACAAGAGACTTTGGCGAATATTTGAAGAGATCTGTTTATTTCAACGCTAACGAAACTTAGACATTTTACTTGAAGATTAGAAGCTTTGATGCTTTTGGAGAACTTTCTCCGTTGTAAAAATCAATTTCGATGACTGTATATCATTTTCGACAACTGTATTCTTGAAAAAAAAAACAGACATTGTTTTTTTCTTTATATAAAGACATCCTACGTAGCTCTCCAGGCGTGTTCGACTTCGTTCATTTATTTTATTAATTTTTCTTTTTTGGTGCCGTGTTTATTTTTTTCAACCTACAAGTGTACACCAGTGTCCGGACTGGCTAAAAGGGACGACTATTGAAATTGCACGACGAGACTTCTGGGATCTAATCACAACGTGGGACAGTGGCCCGTTGTTGCAAAAGACGTCCTGTAGTCCAGCTTTTGCGGCGACGTCATCGGACGGGATCGTCCCGACCGGCGACTGCGACTAGACCAACCATGCGACCGGGTGGCAGTGTCACAACTGGGATCGTCACGACCGTCAGCGAGAACGAGCGTCACATAAGGGCTACAGTGCCCTGTGCGGTATCACAACTGGTTGCCGCCGGGCGAATTGGGGGCCAGCCGCACAGCAGTGTTACAATTTAGCCTATAGTTTGATTTGTTTGTTTGTTTGTTTGTTTGTTCCTGCTTAACGGCCTATCAACATCTAAATGGTCATTTAAGGCCGGAGACGTATTTTTGTTTTAAATCAATTTTTTTTCATTCCAAAAAAGTTTTGTTAGCAATATTTTTCATTTAAAAAAGGTTTTGTTGGTAAAAGTTTTCATTCAAAAAAGTTTTGTTGGTAATATTTTTCATTCAAAAAAAGTTTTGTTGGTAATATTTTTCATAGCATTTTGACCATGATTTGGAGGACAACTATTTACCCATAGCTGGGACCCTAACAGGTGCTACCACGCCGGTCAGGATAGACCTGGGAACAACAGCAATTAAGAGGTGGTTCCATGCTCCTCGTAACCTCCCAATAAGAGGCCTCGCTGCCGGATGCAGTTTACCGTCATACCCAGGACCTCCTATCGTGAATGTGAATTCCAAATTTTTTCTCCTAGATAAGTTTTTACAGATGGCTTTTAGGACCCAATCTGTCCTCGTGATACAGATACAGTTTAGAGCCTTCTCACTCTTTGGATAAAACCTACCTGACTATGTCTTCAGGGTTGTAGCTGTACACATCAATCTTAGCCAACTGCAGGTCGGTGAGACTGTTTAACGCCTAATTGGAGGACGTGAATTCCAAGTTTTTCTACTTCTATACCGGTTTCCATCCAAGACTTGTAGGACCTAGTCTGTCCTCATACAGATCAATATCCAGAGCCTTATCAACTCCTTGGAAGAACCTCTCACTGATTGACCTGACATCAGGGTTGTAGCTCTACGCTTCACTCTTGGCCAATTACAGGTTGGAGGAATCCCTCCTTAATTGAACAGGACGTCAGGGGTGTAGATGTACTTACCACTTTTGGCCAATTGCACATTAGTGTGGCTATTTGGCCCATACTTGGAGGATGAGAATTCAAAGTCTTCCTTTCCGTAGACTGGTTGCCACCCAAAGGCAAATAGAACCCAGTTTGTTCTGCTCGTTGGCACAGATCCAGCTCCAGATCTACAGATTTCTCAACTCCTTAGAAGAACCTCTTCTTGATTGGACATGATTTAACCCATAGTTGAAGGTTTTGAACTCAAAGTTGTAATATGGAACTTTTGTTTCAAGGCTATAGATCTCAATCGATCCTGCTCTTTAACTAGCAATATGAATAGATGGTTGCCTATTTTTCTCAAGATTATTTGCACGTAATTGTATAACACACACTCGACTGGAATTTGAACTTTGGCTATTCGATTCCTTACTCTAAGTCGCAATACAATACGCCTATAACGATATTTACTAACCACTAATATATACAATAATAACCATCGCACTATTTTCTCTCTCCCATCTCTATGCCGGTCACGAAAATGAAGAAATTGACGTCGCATTTGACTGTCTACAAACTTGGCTTAACATATCAGATGAAAATCTCGAATTTGCAGGGATTAGCATTCAACACGAGTCCAAGCATTCATTTTTCCCGATTAATGTTCTCGCAATTTCTGCCTGATTTCCGTTAGAATTTTCCCATTTGGTTCTAAATTCAAAGAAATGTGTCCATCTTCTATCAATAAAATGTATTACAGGGGATTTCTCGCAAAAAAATAACACCTTTTCCACATTGTCTGGTAGACGACACTCTTCATCGAAGAAGGTAGCCATATTGTTCGGCGATAGATATAAGATTTGTTCCACAATAATTTCCTTAATCATGGAATTAAAGATTTGTTTTATGAGTATGAAGTGAAGAAAAAACGCTATTTACACAGTCCTTTGCCATTTTTTTCTCAAATTTGATTATCTTCCTAAAATATAGTTCGAACAGAAAAGTGTAATTGTTACTAAAAGTGTAATTGTTCCATTTAAAACTCTAGAGTCAATCAAGTAAAAGTTTGCAATTAAAATTATGAAGATAAAATAGATGTGTAATATAAACGAAAGAGGAAGTCGGGTTAAGTAAAGATTATGAGGATAAGGAGGATATATAACGACTGATCCTTGAGTTAAATATATTAGCATTGTAGTGTAGAATATGAGTTTGAGTTTTGTTTTAAGGTATATTAACTTCTGTGGGTTATTTAATGCCAAAAAGGTAGGGTTTAAAGATATTGTTTGTATTTGTTATAGTGAGAAAGTTGATTTAGTAAGATTTTGATGAATGCTTTCTTAATTTAAGATTTTTATTCTTAAGTAAATCTATTAAACTGAAGATGTATTCTAGTTTTGTATTAAAAATGTACTGGTGGTAATAATTTGTTCCTTTAAAAATGTGATATGGTAATAATTTTTTTCCTTCAAACATATTTTTCTATAAAAGTCTATTTTATGTATATATTTCCATAAAGGTCTATATTTATACTTTCATAGTGTTTTGACCCCAGTTTCGGTGTTAATTATTTGCCCTTAGCTGGGACCCTAACAGGTACTACCACTCCGATTCAGAGTGGACCGGGGAACAACATTAATTAAGAGTTGGTTCCATGTTCCTCACAACCTCCCAATAAGAGGCCTTGCTGCCGGATGCAGTTAACCGTCATATCCAGGACGACATTGTAGTGTAGAGGATTACAGTAAAAATGGAGATATTGAATGGAGTGAGTGGTATGAATGAAACAAGAGATGGCAGGACGTAGATACTATGAGGATAAGAAGGATAGACAACGACTGACCCTTGACTTAAAGAGGTTAAAATTGTACGATAGAGGGTTACGGATAAAATGGTTATGGTGAATGATGTGAGTGATGTGAATAAAATAGGAGGTGGGCGGAAGTGCTGATGATGGGGATAAGGAGGATATACAACAATCGACCCTTGACTTGAACAGATTAACATTGTAATTTAGAGGGTTACTGTTCAAATCATTATGATGAAAAATGGTGCGTGATGTAAATGAAAGAGGCGGTGGTAGGAAGTAAAGATTATGAGGATGAGGCGGATATATAAAAATTTACCTCTGATTTGAAGAGTTCAAGACTGCAGTGAAGAGGGTTACTTTTAAATGGGTTATGATGAATAAAGTGTGAACGTGGATAAAAAAGAAGGGGGTAGGTTGCAAATATTATGAGGATAAGGAGGATGCATAATATCTGCCCTGAAGTGCTTAAATTGGAGCTTAGATGGCTACTGTTAAAATGTATATGGTGAACTAGATATTTGATAGAAATGAAAGAATGAGCTGGGTGAAATGAAGATAAGATATTGTTCTACAAAAGGATACTGAGGATATTATGGCTTGAACATGTGAAAAATGAAGAAAGATGGAAACGAAAAGGAAATAAATATTGAGCATCAGGAAGAGACAGCTAAAGTTTCTGGGGCATGCAGTGAGGAAAGAGGGCTTGGAGAACTTGATACTAACAGGGCAGATAGAGGGAAAAAGAGACAGAGGAAACCTGTGGATAACATATTTAAAAAGGCCTGAACAGGTGGGTGACAGAACGGATGTTGCGTGGTGTAACAGGAGAAAGCGTGCTAACAGCCACCAGCGATAGGGAAATGTGGAAGGAAATAATTGCCTACGTCCTGTAAGGACAAGGCAAATAGAAGAAGAAGAAGAACTGTCCTTCTCTACTAAAGTCAGTCAACTATCTCTTCTTTCTTTATAGTTCCACCTTCTTTCATGACTGTTGCATGCTAGACAGTATTTCTGATAAAATAGAAAAGACCCTCCCTCTACATTCGTTTAGAAGTACCTTTGGGTTCACTGATTTCCATTCCTACCAGGTGACTTAATCATACTGTCACTGATTTCGATGACATCCAAACCATTAACTTCTCTAGCACCCAATCTCTCTCACTTACGTCCTGAAAGGACAAGGCACGTAGACGAATATATATATAATTAGCCTAAATAAAATAAATTTCGGCACCTCTACTAACATACATCAATGCCTATAATCGACGGGAGAGGTCATAGTTATTATACTTACCCCCTACACCATAGTAGCAGCAGTTCCCAGTCCAATCCCTCATGCCACTATACACTCAATTGAACAAAAAACCCACTACCACCATTCCTTCTCGGCCTACAGCCATGTGCGACACAAAAAATGGACCTGTCTAATTTTCTCTGTATAACTCCACTCTGTTAATAATAATTTAAATGTTCTATGTTCACTGAACATTAAATGTTCATCCTTTGATAACGGCTTATGTAAGCCGAAAGCTCAGACCTGATAAAAAAATCAGCAATTATTGCGATTTCTTGTCGTCTTTCATTGACAACACTATCAAGCTAATCAGATCATACGAACGCATTTTACACAAAATAAATAGACAGAACTTGTCTATATTATTCAATGAAACCTGTATTAATGAATATATATATATATATATATATATATATATATATATATATATAAACTTATTTACAAATGGAACTTTATCTCTCTGTGTGTATGTGTGTGTGTCTCTGTGTGTGTGTGGCCGTTACCTATAGACTTCGAAACGGCTGAACCGATTTTTTTGAGAATTTACACAGTTGTACTATAAGCGTCTGCGAGTGTTCTTAGCTAGGTTTTGTGTCGAGGTACCCCCGATAAATATCAAAAATCGATCATCGAAAAAATCTGGTTAGAGAAGGAGTGGTTTGATTGTAATCAAATTTGATACACTTATAGACAAAAACATAAGACAAGATGTTTGTGTGTGTGTCTGTTTATCTGCCTGTATGTCTATTTTTTCCGCCCTTTTATTTTAGTTTTTACTTCGGGTTTGGCTCTATGTAGGTATAATTGTAGTTCTTAGTCTCAGCTATGATACCATTTACTCAGAGGACTTATTTAGCCTTCAAAATTCAGTTTACGACGAAAAAAACTTATTTGATATCGATACCAGGAAATCAAAATTTGACCTACATACATTTATTTTTCTTTCAGTCTACGGTTTCGCTTTAACTGGAAACAACTATTGCTTTTAAGTCTTTTGTGCCAACGTCCAAAGAGTCTGAGCTCCAGGACCATGGATTAGTTTTAAAGCTTTCATTATACCCCAACTACGACGGGCTATAATTCTAGTATATGTATATATATAGTACTGTGCAAAAGTATTAGGACACGAACTATTTTATCTTTTATGAAGCATATTGAGAGAAAATAAGCAATTTAGTTGAAATAATTTTATTTGATTTACTCAACAAATGCGTTAACAAGAAAAATACTGTTACAAAATAAATTTGATATTTAGTATAATAGCCTTTTGCTTTGATCACTGCCTTCATTCTGTCAGGCATTAACATCACAAGCTTCTTCAATGTATCTAATGGTATCTCCTGCCAAGCAGCTTGTATTTGTTCCCAAAGTGTGTCTTGCAAAGTAGCATTAGATTTATCAATTCGAGAGTGGGGAATAAGAAAAAAGTCAGTCATATCCAAGGATAATAGAATAATGAGTATTTTCAAAATAACTTGTTTAATAGAAAATAGGAAAAATTAAATATGGCTTCTTTTTAATACATTTCTTTTACACCTAGTTTTATATTATCAATATTTATTATCAATTTACTTGGCTTTTCATCCTGTATTTGAATTTCAGAGAGGTCTTTAGGAAACTCACCCCTGTCTTAATATTTTTGCATACTAACGGCAGTGTGTGAAAGTTTTAAAAATTTATTTTGATGCCTCATAAAAGATAAAATAGTTTTTTCGCACAGTACTATATATATATATATATATATATATATATATATATATATATATATATAAAGACATCACCACACATTTATATGTTTGTTTTGGCTTGTGAAGCGTGGTCTACTTACAACGAATTTACATTGTAATCTGGCTTTATCTCAACTTTTATAAAATTTAATATATTTTCCTTAATATTCGTAATATCCTGTGTTGAATCGATACATATACGTAAGAAAAACTATGGTCGCAGTGCCAACTCCGCCTAAATGTCGAACACCATGGCCAGAAATAATATTAAATTATAGTGGCCATACTTTTCACAGACCCCTACAATATAGAAAAATGAAAATCACCGATAGACTTGCACCTGGAAGTCGTGGATTTAGAATTTTAGGTTGTATCAGCAAGAATCGAGATTCTTTGATATATCCTCACCATGGTAAGGATAATGTGTGGCTGATGCTAGCTACCACGATAGTGACCCCCACTGCTCATTCTCGGGATAACGTTTCCCGCTGATCTGAAGTGGAAAGATTTTATTGAATTAATTGCTCTCTTATAGGAAATTTTTTTTTGTTTTTTTGTTTTAATCATCTCACCCCAAGCAAGGCATTCCACTGCCACTGTTGCGCATGGGGCTACATAGGGTAAGGTAAAGAGAAGGAGTGGTTAGACATAGGGAATGTCAGGAGGAAGGTGACAGATGAGTAAGGATACCGAGAATGAGGGTTGGGCAGATGGGAAGAGTGTTTGATAGAATGGGAGCAGGTTAGTGTGTTAGGAGGTGTCTATTGACCTTACATTTAAACTCCTGGAGACTGTAGCCGTCGGGGAAGCAATCGTGTGGAAGAGAATTCCACAGTCGGAAAGTGCGAGGAAAGAAACTGTTGGAGTAGAAGTTACGGTTGCATTTTATCGGTTTCACTGTAAAAGGGTGGGATCTAGTTGCTAATCTAGTATCTCGTTCAAATTCGTATTTAGGGGGCACCAGTGATCTAAGTTCATCGGAGCAGAAGCCGTGAAAGTATTTATAGAAGAGACACAGTGAAGCCACGTCGCGCCGGTGGGAGAGAGACTGCAGGCCGTCTGCCAAGTCGGTATCTATCACATTGCAAAAATCCGTTTCACTTTGTAGTGCTAGACAATTTTTTTCGCAAGAATCTATTTTAAATATTCGCAGGTCAACCATTTGTCCATGCTTTGAATATTACTATCAGATATGTTCAAGTTGTTCTGCTATGTATTTAGAAATACTTTATAAAATCCAAAGTATAATTTGCAATGTCATAGGTCCTGATTTGACACATCGGCTTTGTTTTTCTCACCTATTTAACGTAGCTTCCCTGTGCCTTTTGTATAAATACTTTCATGGTAATTCTTCACGTGTACTTTCCTCTTGATTTTATAACTAATGTAGGGGCCTTGTTCATGCTTATCAAACTGGCCTTGTGCCAAACACAACCGAAGACCACACAATTAAAAATATCAGAATTTTGAAAGAAAGGATTTGGGAGGTTTGATGGAATAAAAGTGTTTTGTTTGTAAAATACATGAAAATTTATTAACAAAATTGCAAGAAGAAAATATTCAAAGAGAAAAATGTACGCAGTTAAATGTTCCTTATAGTTGGTAGTAGCAGAATGCGTGAATGTAAAAAGATTAATCGGGCTACTAATAAAGTCTGTGTTTGTTTCTCTTTTCTTAAGGGTTGGTGACAGAGTTAAAAGGAAGGTAAAGCAATAAAGGAAATCGTACTAAGCGGACTTTATTTTCTAGGAGTCAGTTGAAGAATCTTGTTTTTTCTTTGACGGCGTGTGAATGAAGACGAAGAAATGAAAATTGGAAGAAGGAAGAATGAATGTATGTCGATGAGGCATAACAGGGTCGGTGTCTTGAAATTTCTACCTTACATTGTGACGAGGTCCTTCAGATACCGCTCCCATTTCAGATGTGACCGGTCAAGTGACATTGTTAGGTAGTGAAAATTTAGTCAAGTTACTGGATCAAAACCGCATACCCATTTTTTTTTTAGGTGTTAAGTAAAATTAACCGGGGTTATAGATCAACTTGTTATTTCCTATCCAGATGAAGAGGCTCATCCCTTGTTCCCTGTTTAGGATGTAGTTTCCGGCTTTCTTTTTCCAATCTCTTCACTCTTTTTTTTTAATTGGAGTAGATAGACTAAACTAAACTATCACCCGATTCACACTCCACCCACGTCTATTGAACAGGTGAAGATGTTCATCCCTTGTTCCCTGTTTAGGATGTGGTTTCCGGCTTTCTCTTTTCCAATCTTTTCACTCTTTTCTTTTTTTCAATTGGAGTAGATAGACTAAACTATCGCCCGGTTCACACTCCACCCACGTCTATTGAACAGGTGAAGAGGCTCATCCCTTGTTCCCTGTTTAGGATGTGGTTTCCGGCTTTCTCTTTTCCAATCTTTTCACTCTTTCTTTTTTTTCGTTTTTTCAATTGGAGTAGATAGACTGAATTATCGCCCGGTTCACACTCCACCCACGGCTATTGAACAGGTGAAGAGGCTCATCCCTTGTTCCCTGTTTAGGATGTGGTTTCCGGCTTTCTCTTTTCCAATTTTTTCACTCTTTTCTTTTTTCTTTTTTTCAATTGGAGTAGATAGACTAAACTATCGCCCGGTTCACACTCCACCCACGTCTATTGAACAGGTGAAGAGGCTCATCCCTTATTCCCTGTTTAGGATGTGGTTTCCGGATTTCACTTTTCCAATTTTTTCACTCTTACGTAGCCCCCTGCACATCAGTGGCGTTACCACCTTGCTCGGGGTGATATGATTAAAAAAAAATCAGAAATCAGAATCTTAATATTCACACCGTCTTGTGAAATTTGCTTTGCTATTGGTTTTTCCAAAATGTTTTCAGTCGTTCTGATGCATTTTTAGGGGTGTGCAATTTTATTTTTTGCATTTTAGTTAATTATTGGACGGTATAGAATTTGAATCCTATACTAACACCATTTTGTTTAGTTTCTTGTATATAAATTGCTGTGGATTCCGTTTGAGGAACCGCATAAAATAATGAACAGCAAAAACAGATATTGAGAGAGAAAATAGATTATATTGAATGTAATATACAAACTTGAACGCAGGTTAGTAAATCCAGAAATAATATTAGTAAGAAACAAATATATACAAGTCTTGAAGCGAAGTGGTTGGAAATAGTATATCCGTGTATCTTTTTCTAGCTGAGTGGTGTTCAGAGCTATTCTGACTTTTGACGCGGTAATCTCTGGGTAACTTCAGTATCTCTCGCTTACTTATACTGATACTCTCCGATAACTCTAACGGATCTCTATTACTCTATGGCAGCTGCCGTATCTCACTATGGCAGGAGTATATGTATACTCCAGTCGAGTCTATTATCCTATACAAAGGGGAGATCTCACAACATAAATTTTATTAATTGAAATTTAATTTTTAAATGCGTGTTATTTTTATCCCCACAAGACAAGTTGTACATATTGGAATTAATTAAAACGACATAGAGACCTCCAGCTCTTACAGTGATTGTCGTATGAATAGTAAGAAATAATGTATCGCATTTGTGTAATGAATACTGTCAATAATCGTGTCTTGGTAATTTTATGATTAGGCAGAATAAAGACTTGCCTTTCTTTATCCCACTTTTGACTTTGTGTCACACTTTTGTATCATTAAAATAAATATTACTTTCATCTTTGTTTTTTTTTTTATAAGCGTTTCACCCCGAGCAAGGCATGTCACTGGCACTACTGCGCAGGGGGCTACATAGAGTGGAGAAAGGATGATTAAATATAGGAAATGTCAGAGGGTGGGTGATAGGCGGGTAAGGATACCGAGAATGAGGGTTGGGTAGATCAGAGTGTTCTGAAAATAATTGGGAGTTAGTGTGATAGGAGGTGTCTATTGACCCTACATTTAAACACCTGGAGATTGTAGCTGTCGGGAAAGCAGAGTTGTGTAAGGGAGTTCCACAGGCGGGAAGCGCGAGAAAAAAAGCTGTTGGAGTAGAATTTACGGTTACATCTTATTTGTTTAACTGTAAAAGGGTGGGACCTAGTTGCTAATCTAGTATCTCGTGTAAATTCGTGCTTAGGCGGCACCAGTGATCTAAGCTCATCGGAGCAGTAGCCATGAAAGTACTTGTAGAAGAGGCACAGGGAAGCCACATCACGCTGGTGAGAGAGCGGCTGCAGCCGGTCTGCCAAGTCAGTATCAACCACGTTACAGATCCTCCTTTGTATTTTGTCAAGAAGCCCAAGGAGAGCTGCAGGGGCATCCGACCAGATATGGCAGCAATATTCAATACACGGGCGGATGGTAGATTTGTATATGTGCAGAATAGATTCAGGTGGGAAAAACTTCTGGGCCCTGCACAGGGAGCCGACTTTCATAGGAGCAGATTTGGCAATGGATTCAATATAGTCATTCCATTTGAGGTCCGCCGAAAGTGTAAGGCCAAGGAGGCGTAATATTTTACTCTCTGGGAGGCTAGCCTGTCCCATGCTAATGGGAGGTAGATGCGATTGTCTATGGTGGTTAGTTGATAACAGCTTCGTTTTAGAGGCATTGAAATTTACCAGCCATTTCCTACCCCAGGCCACTACGGATTGGATGTCCCTTTCAAGTACGGCAGCGAGGTTCTCTTTGTCGTCCACACCTGGTTTTTGATCGATGCGAGAGTAGATTGTTGTGTCATCGGCATACATGCCAATTTGCGATCTAATGGTGTCGGGGAGATCATTAATGTACATCAGAAAGAGTGTGGGACCTAGGATAGAACCTTGAGGGACGCTCGCGTTCGTATGGTAGTCTTGGGAGGCATGCCCATTTAATACCACCTTCATTGTGCAGTTAGAGAGGAAAGACTGGATGAGGCCAAACAGATGTCCAGTTATCCCATAGCTCCGCAGTTTGCACAAGAAGCCAGCATGCCAGACCCTGTCGAATGCTTTGGAGATATCCAAGGCAACGTTTCGGGCTTCACCATTCTTGTCGCTGAGATGTTATGAATTTAAGCGTAGTATCAGAATTACGGTGACGTCTGATCATTTTACAGTTGAAATGGCTTGATGCGGCCGTAAATTCTATGCTAATAGTTTCTTCTCTCGCATTTCTTCTTTGTTAAAATCTATTAGTTTTTATTGCTTCCCAGTCTTAATTCTTGTTTTTTTTTATTGTTTTTTCCCTTAATATTGTTATTTTTTAATATTTTTAATATTCAGTTATATATTCTGCTTTAATGGCCTTATTGTGTTATTTTGGTTGACATGATGAAAAGAAATTACTTTTGTAAAGATGAGGTATAGCAAAAAGAGACAATATTGTAGCGTCCATTCGTTTAATCATTTATTTAACTTGTTTAAAAATTGAAGCCTCAAGTGGATTGGTGAGCCAATAGACGTTCTGACCTTGTTAGAGGATAGAAACGTTCGTCATGGCTGGAGAAAACTCAGCAGTCGAGAAATAATGACAAAATGTTAATAACTTAGTCATTGAGTTACTGAAACATAGAAGCCATTTTTCCTTATTGAACTGCTTGTTCAATAAGGGAGATTAATGATGAAATTCCGAATATCCTGTTTTTTCTCTTATCTTCTTCGAAATATTTCCGTTTCGCTACTAATTCCAAGAAACTGGTTCTTCTTCTGTCAAAAATTAGTGTTACAGTTTAATATTTTGGCAAGAAAAATACGCCTTTTTATTTGTGTTTGGCAGACGACAGGCTACATCCTAAGCAGCCGCCATATTGTTTTGGCAACAAAACAAAATCGTCTGATTTATCAAGTGAATAAGTTACTTACGTAGATCTTTACTGATTCGTTTTGTCTATAAGAATGAAATGCTATTCGTATATTGGCTTTTATATTTGATTTTTAATTATATGTCGTGGCAAATGTTATTGGCCTTTCCGGATTTTAATCCAGTATAAAATATACGGTCTATTATGAAAAAAGATGTACGTGGGAATGAAGACATTATTTATGTAAAGTCGATATCTTAGAAGAAATAAAGACATTTCAGAGAAAGAAGAGAAGTAGGTGGCTCGGACGAATGCAAGCTATAGGTCGTAGCGAGAATAATCTTTCTTCAAAACTTGTAGACTGGCGCTACACAATCACAGAGAATTGAAATAACAGAAAACACATCGATTGAAGATTTTCAATCGCAGGAGCAAACATCATTGATATCGCTAAAAAGAGAAAATGATGAAGGAATCAGTGTTGATATCCCACACTATTTCAAACGAAAGTCTAGGAAATAAGCCCTTGTCAATATGAAAAAAAGATTGATAATTGTTGGTCAAAATTAAAACCTTTTATCCTGAAAATTGTCAGTTGGTTATAGTCAGTTAAGTGCCATACGTGATACACGCTTGGGCGATCATGTCTCGAAAGAGACATGACTGACTGGCCAGAAGATCATCCCGCAGTAGGTTGCCATTGCTTTTTGCAGTAGACTGGTTGCTAGCCAAGGCTACAGAACCGAGTCTGTTTTATTATTTAACCCATACCTGGAGAGAAGAGACCGATTAATACATTTCCAAAGAGAATTTGTGCATAAGTGAATGCAACGAATTTAACTGGAATTCGAACTCGTCACCCAGATTTGTCGTCCCAAGTCGATATTCACTGCACTACAACGCATATCCGTCCTGAAAGTAGACATGTTTGTAAGATAATCCCGCAGTAGGTTGCCATTGTTTTTTGCAGTAGACTGGTTGCTAGCCAAGACTACAGAACCCACTCTGTCTTATTATTTAACCGATAACAGGAGTGAAGAGACAGATTAATATATTTCCAAAGGGTATTTATGCGTAAGTGAATGCAACGAATTTAACTGGAATTCGAACTTGTCACCTAGATTTGTCGTCCCGAGTCGATATTCACTGCACCACAATGCATATCCGCCCTGAAAGCAGACATGTTTGTAAAATCCTAACCAAAAGTTACAATGGCTGTTCAGACACGAAATAAAAAAATGTTTAATATTAATAGTACCATTAAAGATGAAAAGAAGAGATACTACACTTTCATCATGGGTTTGTGGGTGAAGAAAAGCGTACCTAGATTACTCGTAAATGTTGATTGTTTCCTCATAAAGAGGACAGCTAATAATAGCATTAAAATTTCGGATGTGGTCAACGCTAAATGTTTCCTGATGTACGCTGCCACCTGAAGTCTCTCGAAAATTTCCCGTTCATTGTAGCTCTTTTTTTAGGATCAGTCAGTTACCTAAGTACCATACGTGGGCGATCATGTCTCGAAAGAGACATGACTGATTGGGCAGAAGATTATCTCGCAGTAGGTCGCCATTGCCTTCTCCGGCAGACTTGTTGCCAGCCAAGACTACAAAACCCATTCTCTCCTGCTATTCAACTCATAGCCAGAAGGAGAAGAGATGTATTATATTACTAAGTAGTAACTAATGAGGGATGAGTTCATTACTTCATAACAATAGAAAACCGATCCCCCACTTTAAGCCCAGTAGCAGGTTTAATTATGTTTCCAACTATTCAGTCAATCAGTTAAGTGCCATCCATGATACACGTTTGGGCGATCATGTCTCGAAAGAGGTATGACTAATTGGGCAGAAGATTATCCCGCAGTAGGTTACAGTTACTTTCTACGATAGACTGGTTGCTAATAAATGCTACAGAACCCAATCTCTCCTGCTATTCAACCCATAGCTGGAAGGAGAAGTGATGTGTTATACTATTAAGTAGTAATTAATGGGTGATCAGTTTATACTTTCATAACAATAGAAAACCGATCCCCCACTTTCTGCCCAGTATCAGCTTTAAATATGTTTCCAACTATTACAATCAGTCAGTTAGTTAAGTGCCATACTTGATACACGCTTTGGGCGATCATGTCTCGAAAGAGACATGACTGACTGGGTTGAAGATTAATCCGCAGTAGGTTCCCATTTCTTTCTGCGGTAGACTAGTTGCCAGCCAAGGATATAGAACTCAATTTGTCCTGTTATTTAACCCATAACTAGAGGGAAGAGAATGATTAATACCTTTCCCAAGGGTATTTGCGCGTAAATGAATGCAAGCGATTCAACTAGAATTCGTCTCATAGACAAAACCTATATTATCCGAAACAACTGACCGAAACGCAAAAAGTCAATGTGCACACCCGAAAAAGGATCAGAATGACTGAAAACATTTTGGAAAAACTAAGGCAAATTTCACAAGCCAGTGTGAAAATTAAGATTTAGGATTCTAGTTGGATAAAAAATAACAAATTGATATATGACCCCGGTCATTTTTTCTTTAACTAAAAAAAATGTGTATGTTGGCTAAGTAGTAGAATCCTATCACATGACTAGATTCCACTACTTAATCACGTCCCTTGACTGGAAAAAGACAGCCAGAAGAGAGCAGAAATCAGAGAGGCCAAAGAACCGACAGATAGGCCCGTCGGACACAAATAGAAGAAGGAAAAGAAAACAATAAAACATTTTCAACTGACTCCTAAAAACTAACCTCCAATAAGTACAATTTTCTTTATTGTTTCACTTTCCTTTTCACTCTCTCGCCGAGCCTACAAAAAAAAAAGCCAAAGAAGCACAGACTTTATTAGTAGCCTGATTAATCTTTTTACATACCCGCATTCTGCTGCTTATTCATATTTTTATTTAAACCTTTTAACTTTTATTTGTTATTCTCACTCACACACTCCTTTTCACTTCAAATTGATCGCCACTTTTCCTTTCCCCCTACTCAGCAGCGGACACAAAATGAAAAGGAATCAGACATTACTCTACTACTCTGTTGAATTAAAAATATAGACACTTTTTTGTTCAAACCATATTCGCTTAAATCTAAAACACATTTTTTTCTATCAAACAGAAAAATATACAAATTGTTTATTCTGCATGTATGTAATTAAATATACGATTATCTAATTTTTTATAAACATTTCTTATTTTTTCTTATTTTTTTTTAATCGTATCACCCCGAGCAAGGCGGTAACGCCACTGATGTGCAGGGGGCTACGTAATAGTGAAAAGATCGGAAAGAGAAAGCCGGAAACCACATCCTAAACAGGGAACAAGGGATAAGCCTCTTAACCTGTTCAATAGACATGGGTGGAGTGTGAACTGGGCGATAAATAGATCTATCTACTCCAATTGAAAAAAAAACAAGAAAACAAAGTGAGAAGATTGAGAAAGTGAAAGCCGGAAACCACATCCTAAACAGGGAACAAGGGATGAGCCTCTTAACCTGTTCAATAGACATGGGTGGAGTGTGAACCGGGCGATATGTGTTGTCTTTTCTTGAGACAGGATATCCCGTATTAAATGTTCTGTATTCCACACTCTTAATAGCTTTTCTATAAATTTATTTATCGTAAAATCTGTTTCGGCATCCATTTAAACAAACTCGCTATATTTTTTCCTCTGTCCGTCTTTAATTCAACATATCCTTTCAGTATCTTATTTTCCAAGCCTTCTTTCTTCATTATGTGGACTATAAATTTCCTTGTCTCTTCCTGATGTTAAGTGTAAGTTTCCTTTTTCGTTGGCATTTTCTCTAAAACTCCGACGTTGCTTACGTATTCGGTTCATATAATCTTAAGCATCCTTCTGTAAAACCATATCTCGATTGCTTCAAGTGTCTTCTTTTTTCAGGATATTGTCAAGCACTCGCCACCAAAATATCACGTTAAAATTTAGTACCCATTTCCTTGTTTCTATCGAAGTTTTTTTATTTATTAATACTCTGCTTAGATTTTAGAAGGCACCTTCCTTTGGATTTAAGTGTCACACATCCGTGTCTCTGTTAAAACACAATCCAGATATTTAAATTTTTGTGCTTGTTGGATGAAGCCTTAACTAAAACAAAACTTGAGTCCAAAAATACAGAATCCATTGTTGTTGACAAAAACTTGAGTCCAAAGAGCGACATACAAATTGGAGATTCTCCAATTTGTAAGTCGTATTTTGGACTCAAGTTTTTGTCAACAACAATGGATTCTGTATTTTTGTAGTTAAGTCTTCATCCTTTTTGTAGAACCAAAATTTTCTTCTGTTGCTTCGAGCCTGTCCTTCAACCTTGTAGAGATTTTCAGATATTCGCTGCTATATTTTTTTTAATCATTTCACCCCGAGCAAGGCAGAAATGCCTCTGATGTGCGAGGGGGGGGGGGCTACATAACTGTAAAAAGATTAATTAGAAAAGAGTGAGGAGTACAAACTAGTTAGAAAGGAATAATAGAAAGCTGAGAATGCAGGTGAGATGACAGATACATAGGTGGAGCGAAAGGGAAGGTTATACGGGGGTGGGGAGAGAGCTAGAGTCCAGTGGTTAGTAGATGAGTATTGACATTGCATTTAAATTTCTGGAGGTTGTAGCCGTCAGGAAAGCAAGAATATGGGAGCATGTTCCACAGGCGGGAAATGCGAGAGAAGAAGCTGCAGGAGTAGAATTATCGTCTGCATTTGGCTAACCTGACTGTGAATGGGTGGCACCCAGTTGCCAATCTGGTTGCACGATTAAACACCTGTTGAGAAGGCACCAGTGACTTAAGTTCGTTGGAGCAGAAGCCATGAAAGTATTTATAGAAGAGACAAAGAGAGGCCACATTTCGACGGTGGAGAAGTGGCTGCAGTCGAGCCGCCAGATCAGTACCTATCACATTACAGACTCTCCTTTGGAGCCTGTCAAGAACCCTGAGGAGAACGGCAGGGGAACCTGACCATAAATGACAGCAGTAATACATGCACGGACGGATGGTTGACTTGTATATATGCAGGATGGATTCAGGGGGAAAAAACATCCTGGATAGACATAGTGACCTAACATTCTTAGAAGTAGATTTTGCTATGGATTCAATATAGTGGTTCCATTTGAGGTCTGAGGACACAGAAAGACAAATATCACATAGCACTTTGTTTTTTAATGACGACTTCCTGTCTCTCATTACTCTGGTTAGCTTTTGAAATGCGTCCTTGGCTATGCCAATGCGTCTCGGACGAAAATTACAAAATGCTCGACCTTCTGCCCCAGTTCTTTTCTGCATCATCGTAATTTTGTCTTCAAACAGCGATCAAATACTCGCTTCTCATTCCCAACCTCTAACTGACGTTTTACTTCATAATTAACGCGAATGTTCAATAATATTATTAATCATTAATTACAATCGCTTAATGACCAGGAAATCAATTAATTATTTTGCTTCCTTACACCTTTTTGGTGTAATATGGCGGATGTGCGTTGTGGCTCAGTGGATATCGGCGCAGAACAAGAAACCGGGTGAGCCGAGTTCGAATTCCAGTTGAATCCATTGTATTCACTTACGCGCAAATACCCTTGGGAAGGGTATTAATCCGTCTCTTTCCTCCAGTTATGGGTTAAATAATAGGACAGATTGGGTTCTATAGCGTTGGTCGGCAACCAGTCTACCGGAGAAAGCAATGGCAACCTACTGCGGGATAATCTTCTGCCCAGTCAGTCATGTCTCTTTCGAGACATGATCGCCCAAGTGTGTATCACGAATGGCACTTAACTGACTGAGTTAAAAACATAATTGAAACTTCTACTGGACATAAAGTGGGGGATCCGTTTTTTTTAATGTTTTGAAGTAATAAACTGATCCCCCATCAATTACTACCTCATAATATAATATATCTTTTCTCCTTCCAGATATGGGTTGAATAGCAGGAGAGATTGGCTTCTGTAGCATCGGTTAGCAACCAGTCTTTCGTAGAAAATAATGGCAACCTACTGCGGGATAATCTTCTGCCCAGTCAGTCATGTCTCGAAAGAGACATGATCGCCCAAGTATGTATCGCGAATGGCACTTAACTGACTCAGTTAAAAACATAATTGAAACTTCTACTGGGCATAAAGTGGGGGATCAGTTTTTTTATTGTTTTGAAGTAATAAACTGATCCCCCATCAATTACTACTTAATAATATAATATATCTTATCTTCTCCTTTTGATGTCTCCTTTTTCTTCTTTTATTTTCTTTTTCTTCTGTTTCTTGCTAACTTCCTCGTCAAAGAAGTTTCATGCTAAAGATGAAATCTTCAAGCCACTGGTACAACGGTACTACAACCTTACAGTGGAAGAAGGCGTGAGACAGACTCTCGACAACTGAATTACCGTAACAGAAGTAGTTGGGAGAGCCGCCCAAACTCACGGACAGATGCTTCTTGCCGACTCAGAGAGCATTTCGCATCACCAGCCAGGTGAGTGATACCTCGTTATATAAAATAACTAACAGTATAGCCCGGCGTTGCTCGGGTGTAATGAAAGTTTATATATATATATATATATATATATATATATATATATATATGTGTGTGTGTGTGTATATATATATATTATCGATTTTCTGCACTATTGGAAGAACTGCAACCTTGAAACTTCTGAATATCGTGTCTTATGTCTTTGTCTATGAGTGTATCAAATTTGATTAAAATCGGACCACTCCTTCTATAACCAGATTTTTTCGATTATCGATTTTCGATATTTATCGGAGGTACCTCGACACAAAACCTAGATAAGAACACTTGCAGACGATTATAGTACAACTGTGTAAATTTTCAAGAAAATCGGTTCAGCCGTTTCGGAGTCTATAGTTAACGGACACACACACAGACAAAATTCCATTTATAAATATGTTTAGAGTGAATAGCAGAACAGATTGGGTTTTATAGCCTTGATTCGGCAACAGGTCTACTGAAGAAAGTAATAGCAACCTACTGTGGGAAAATCTTTTGCCTAGTCAGTCATGGATCGAAAGAGACATGATCGTCCCAACGTGTATCACGTATGGCACTTAACTGACTGATTTGGATAAAAGAATTAAATAACAGGACAGATTGGGTTCTATAGCCTTGGATCGGCAACAGGTCTACTGAAGAAAGTATTAGCAAACTAATATGGGAAAATCTTCTGCCTAGTAAGTCGTGTATTGAAAAAGACATGGTGGCCAAAGCATCTATCACAAATTATTCTTAACTGACTAATCTGGATAAAAGAATTGACTAGCAGAATAGATTGGTTGTTATAGCCCTTTTTAGCAACCAGTCTATCGCAGAAAAGAAGTGCAACCTTTTGCGGAGAATCTTGTGTCTAGTCAATCATAGATAAAAAAAAAAAAACATGATCGCCCAAGCATGTATCGCAAATGATTCTTAACTGACTGACTTGGATAAAAGAGTTGAGTAGCATAACAGCTGCGGTTTTATAGCCCCTGTTAGCAACCAATCTATTGCAGAAATGAATGGCAAACTACTGCGGAAACGACAATTCTACTCCTGCAGCTTCTTCTCTCGCACTTCCCGCCTGTGTAACTCGCTCCCATACTCTTGCTTTCCTGACGGCTACAACCTCCAGAAATTTAAATGCAAAGTCAATACTCATCTACTAACCACTCCCCACTCCCGTATAACCTTCCCTTTCTCTCCACCTATGTATCTGTCATCGCACCTGCTTTCTCAGCTTTCTATTGTTCCTTTCTAACTAGTTTGTACTCCTCACTCTTTTCTAATTAATCTTTTTACATTTATGTAGCCCCCAGCTCATCAGTGGCATTTCTGCCTTGCTCGGGGTGAAATGATTAAAAAAAAAAAGTTAATCATAGATCTAAATATATATGGTCGCGAAAGAGTGTATCACAAATGATTCTTAACTGAATGATCAAGAAAAAAGAATTGTAGCAGAACAGATTGATTTTATAGCGCTAGTTGATAACCGGTGTACCGTAGAAAAGAAGGGCAACTTACTACGGGAAAGTTTTCTGCCTAGCCAATCATGATCGAAAAAGACATGATCGCCCAAGCGTGATCACATACGGCTCTTTACTGACTAATCTGGATAAAAGAATTGATTGGCAGAACAGATTGGGTTTTATAGCCGTTGTTAGCAACCAGTTTACTGAAGAAAAAAAAGGCAATCTACTGCGGGAAAATTTTCTGCCTAGTCCGTCCTCGATGAAAAGAGACATGATCGCCCCAAGCGTGTATCACTTATGGCTCTTAACTGACATCCGGATAAAATAATTGAAAAACAGGGCAGGTTGGGTGCTATAGCCCAGATTGGCAACCATTTTACCGCAGAGAGAATGAGCAACCTACTGCAAAAAATCGTCTGTCTAGACCTTCATAGACCGAAACTTGCACTTTCCGCCTGTGGAACTCTCTTCCATATCCTTTCTTTCCTGACGGCTACAACCGCCAGGAATTTAAATGCAATGTCAATACTCATCTCTTAACCACTTGACTCTAGTTCTTTCTTCACTACCCTGTATATCCTTTCCTTTCTCTCCACATTTCCAACTGTCACCACACCTGTATTCCCATCCTTCCTCTTGCTCCTTTCTAACTGGTTCGTCTTTCTCTTCACTCTCTTCTACTTAATCGTTTTACTCATATGTAGCCCCCTGCACATCAGTGGTGTTACCGCCTTTCTCGGGGTGATGCGATTAAAAAAAAATCAGAAGCGTGTATCTCGCAAGATAATTAATTGACCGACTTACTTACTGACAAAATTAGCAAGTAGGTCACACCATTTTGCTGTCGAAATCTTATTAAACCGGATGTGCGTAGTATTGCTGTGGATATCGACTCGGAACGACAAACCGGAGAGCCGAGTTCGAATTCCAGTTGAATTCCTTGCATCCACTTACGCACAAATACTCTTGGGAAAGGTATTAATGTGTCTCTTCTCTCCAGTTATAGGTTAAATAGTAAGACAGCTTGGGTTCTATAGCCTTGGCTGGTAGCCAGTCTATCGCAGAAAGCAATGGTAATTTACTACGGTATAATCTTCTGACATGTTTTTTTCGAGACATGATCGCCAAAAGCGTGTATTATTTATGGCAATTAAATGACTGACTTCTTAACCGTTTGATCATTTCTAACTGATTCTGTGTTCTCATTTGGATAAATATTTTCCCGTTTAGTGCCTCCCATGACACCTGAAATCTTCAAGAATTTAAATGCAATCACCTTGTTCTACCCGCATGACATCTATTCGTGATTGCTCTTTCTTTTCTCTTTTCCTCATTAAAATCTCTCTAATCTCGTTCACTCACAGTAACCCCTTGCGTCCTAGTGATATTGGGGTAAAATGACTAAAAAAGTATTTAAAAAAATAATAGATAAAAATTTTGTATTTATTCTGAAGATGTCCTTCCTGTAAAAATATGAAACGCATTGCAAAACATGTTTTTTTCATTGAATTACATATAAACGATACCTATCGTCCAGTATACACTTCTCCTGAATTTCGAAAAAGAAATAGATGCTTATCCTTTCTTTCTTGTTTAAGATTGGATTTTTGTTACCTTCTAAATGATTTTTACTTTCTTACACTCCCAGTATCACCTTGCATCTTAGTGGCATTATAACCTCGCTTGGGGTGAATTGATTAAGAGAAAACTGCATCAATTTCTTAGCACTAGTTTAATCTTGGGAATTTTGATGTATGAAAGAACCGCTTTCATTGTGCGCGTAATTTAAATTTTTTTCTTCATTTATCGTACACAAGAATTTGAAAGAATTTTCTGACGAAAAACTCTCTTTCTCAATAAAGGAATTAATAATGTGTGTTTTTGTTCCAGAAAATGGTCATTGTAAAATTTATTGGTTGCCATCAGCCTATATCGCAGATTTAATCTTCGTAATCGCAATATTTGTTAACTTCTGGAGGATATGAAAAAAGCATTTTTATTAGGAAGTTATCAGTGCCGATAATTAAATTGTCTAGGCCCAAAAGAAAATATTTTAAAATGGTTTCACAAAGAGATGAATTTACAATTCATTCGATTAACATTAAAACATTTAGTTGATAAAATAAAATGAATATTCATTGGGCAGATTTAATAGTTTCCGAAGTGTACATATACGGAAAAAATCCTTTATCAAATAAATTCATAACATCATTATCAAATTATTAAAAATAATTATCCCTGCTTTCAGCTAAATTTTGTATTGTGCTTTCAGATAAATACATTCGTATTTTCTATTTATTTTAAGCCTAAGAGTTTAGCAGATATACAGAGAAAAAATGTTTAAGACAACGATGTGTATACTCACCGAACTTATTTAACCCGTACATCGAGGTACATCGATATAAGATATGCAGAAGACACAGTGTTAGTAGCCTACATGGAACGACAACTACGAAAACTCTTACAGAAGGAAGTGGTGGAAAGCGAGAAGAAGGGAATGAACATCAATCACAAGGAGATAAACTGCGTCTAGAGATTACATGCAAGTTATGAATTGGTATCAAGAGTTGCGTCTTTAATCTTAAAAGTCCCTAATATGATGTGGGTTTACGCCTATCAGGTTGAATACACCGGTTCTCGTTCGATCACCGAAGTTAAGTCAACGTTGAGCCTGGTCAGTACTTAGATGGGTGACCACTTGGGAATACCAGGTGCTGAAAGCGTTTAGTGACGGATGTGCGTTGTGGTGCAGTCTATATCGGTTAGGAAAGAGAAATCGGTGAGCCGAGTTCAAATTCCAGCTGAATACCCTGCATTCGCTTAAGCACTGGTACCCTTGGGAAAGGTATTAATCCGTCCCGTCCCTTCCCTCCATTTATGGATTAAATAACAGGGTAGGACTATGAGGACCCTGCCCTTAAAAACAAATCCCTATGAATCTTGATACTCGAAAAGAAAAATGTATTACTAGACACAAAAACTTATATGAACAACAATTTATTGTTGAAAGAAAAAGGAATTACCAACAATAAATAAAGTTTAGTTGGCAATAAATGACCCGCCGCGGTGGATTGCCTAAAAACAACCAACCAACCTATTATAATGTTGTGTAAATTCTATTCAATATTATTAACTTAGATATATCGTGATAGAATACTGTTTTTGGTCGGATAAAAACTTACTAAGTTAACAAAACAGACTAATTTGACTATTTATTTTGATATTTTTACATTATTATACCTTGTAAAACTAAAGTAAAAATAACATGAAATAATTTTAGAACAAATTCGTCAATTTCTTAAAGGAAAAAAACATTTAATTTTAAAAATAAAAGATATTTAAACAAAAAATAAGAAATGCTCCTTTCTTTTCAATAACTCTTAGCAGACTATTGTCAAAATTTGATATTAAATTTGCAATTTTAGCCGCTGGTAAGTTGTTTGCAGCAACTTTAACTGTCTCCCAGAGGTCACAGTTGCTGTTGAATAAACTTCCATTAGAATAAATATCTCTCTTGAGGATGCTCCACGGGTTCTCAATGGGATTCAAGTCACGGCTACTTGAAGGTCAGTCCATAAGTGAATCTTTAACAAATCCCTTTTCTTTCAACCAGGATTTAGGAAACTTTGATGCATGCCTTGGTGCGTTGTCTTGCATAAAGATCATAGATCTACGCTTGGTTAAATACTGGTTACCAAGCCATTCAAGAAATATTGCACTAGAAAATCACAGTAACTTTTGGAATTTATTTTCACTTTAAATAGACCCACGAGCACATTACAAATAATCCCAGCCCATATCATGATTGCACCGCCGTTTCGTTGATGTTTAAAAATTTTTCTTGGGTCATGTTGCTTGCAAACCAATCCTTGAGCCCATCCATCGGGCGCATCGAGAGTGATCCTTGATTCCTCTGTAAAAAGAACTTTACTGAAATCAGTTTTTGTGTATTTTTGTCCACTGCAATCTTCTTTTCTTATGTTTTTTTTTTGTTAAAATGGGTTTCTTTATTTGATTTTTTACATCATCAAACTTACTTAATGCTTTACACCTTGTTTCCCTTGATACCAGAGAAGCTCCAGCCGCCTCAAATATGAACGCACTTGACGCATTTGGGTTTCTTATTAGTTCACTTCGGATATGAGATAGATCTCGCTTTGTTGAATTTCTGAATTCAGACTGAAACATTTTTTCCTTGATTGAATTACCATTTGACATACTTTCTTGATTGTTTGGTGGTCTCTTTTCAAATCCTTAGAAATTTGAGGCGAAGACTTTCCTTTGCTAATTTCTTTGATTATATAGTTCTTTTCATTCATTCTTAGTTCTTTTTTACGAGCCATAATACTAAATTCTAGTTTTTGCAAATAATCTCTTGACACTGCAAATTGTTATAAATATTGAAAAAAATACTAAATATCAATATGAAATTGAAAATTGGGATTTAATTGCTTTCATGCTTACTCACTATACATAACAGTACAAATTATTTCATTGGATAACACATATCTATGAATTTTACATAAAATATTTGACAATACCTATTTTGCATATAATCTCTAGACGCAGTTTAGAATGAATGGTTACGAGCAATATGGTGAACTTCAAATGAAAATTGCAAAATGGAGATATCAAAATCAAAGAAGTAGAAAAAATATTTGAAATTTGTTTTACCAGAGAACGAAAAGCGTGACACTGAAACCTAAAGGTGCATTTAGATTGCCAAAAATGCATTAAGACCTCCACTCAGTGGTAGACTAGAGTAAATGGTTCGTAAATTTTAATGCTTCCAAAAAAGGATCGCTAATCAAGTTTACCACCTAAAGAAGGGGAGGGTTCTGTAGTAGTAGGCTTCAACCCTGCATGTTTGTATGTGTAGATGTGAGTGTGCGTGTAAACTAAAAAAAAATAAAGATACATGATTTGACACACTGTTTCGCCGTATCACAGCTCATCAGTACGTTTAGACTCCGATTGCTTTTTTACCCAGGATTGAAACACGACCGAAACGGCGACTCTACCCCTGGGCTATGGGCATTCGGTGGATGTAGGCAGAATTTTTGGCGCATATCATTATACGCGCCCAATAGCTAGCGTGCTCTAATTCATTTCACTGAATGAGCGATGCGTATATATATATATATATATATATATATATATATATATATATGACAATCCTCTCAAAATTTGCGCTCTGGATTTTTACTAATCTCACCTTTACTAATGGAAATTATATAAAACAGACTAACAAAAGTTCAAAGAAAACGGTTGAATTCGGTTCATTTTAAGATCTCGTAACTTTGCACCACACATGAAAGATTTCTAAAAACTAAAATATTCTGTTAATCTTTTGGAATGAATTGTGAGCGTCTTTGTGGTTACCAAAACTGTTTGTTTATAGATACGTAATTCAGAATAATGCTCATTTCCTCTTTTTTTCTTGATAAAGTCCATCACAGGACGAAACGCGTGGGCGATTTAAAATACAGTTTTCTTGTTGTCTTTATTTTATTTATATATATATATATATATATATATATATATATATATATATATATATAAAGAAACGAAGAAAATATTTACAGCGTTCGAAACATTAATTTAAAAAGCTATGAATATTTATTATAAATTATACTTTAATTTTAGAAAATGTACAAACTACAATGTACTATTTTTTGTAGTAGCTTGTACTTTGTGCATGTTCTGAAGTATAATATATATATATATATATATATATATATATATATATATATATATATATGATTATCCTCTCAATATATTTGCTCTGGATAATATCTAACGAGATCTGTTTTTATCTAATTGATATTTTATTTTATATTAATTCGATAAAATAATTTGGGTTATCTTCTCCGTTTTCACGGGTTGATATTCTTTCTTATATAGAGAGAGAGAGACGGAGAAAGAGTGATATATATATTGTTTAATTGCTTAGTATTTGGTCATAACATATGTATTAAAATGTGCTCAATACAATTATATTGTAGAACTTTTGAATATTTTCCATTTTCAAATGAGTTATTAAGCAACCCAGGTTCGTACCATGAGAAAAGTCTCCAGGCAATTTTTAAAAATTTAAAAATAAGTTTAAATTTAAAATCGCCTGAAGGCAACACTCATGGAAGAAACCTGGGTCGCGTAATAACACTTTTACAAATGGAATTATATATATATATATTTATGTATATATTGAGAAAGAGATAGAAATAGAAAGAGGGACAGAGATTGATAAAGATAGACAGATAATGAAGAGACACAGATTGATAGATAGATAGATAGATAGATAGATAGATAGATAGATAGATAGATAGATCTGAAGAGAAATAGATAGATAGATAGATAGATAGATAGATAGATCTGAAGAGAAATAGATAGATAGATAGATAGATAGATAGATAGATAGATAGAAATAGATAGATAGATAGATAGATAGATAGATAGATAGATAGATAGATCTGAAGAGACATAGATAGATCTGAAAAGACATAGATAGATAGATAGATAGATAGATAGATAGATAGATAGATAGATGTCTCTGAAGAGACATAGATAGATAGATAGATAGATAGATAGATAGATAGATAGATAGATAGATAGATAGATAGATAGGGGGAGAATTATTGTGATTAATATATTCATTCAAATATGTTTCCTCATTTTCCAAGTAAAATGACCTTGTATTTTGTTTATGTATTACGTGTGCCGATGCAAAAAAAAAATGTCAAGCATGATTTCAACAGACTGCTTTCATTTAAAAGACAGAGAATACTGGATTATACCTACCTTAAGCTCGAATTAGTGTTTTCAATGCCAGTCACGCAGAGCTATGTCTAATAAATAAAAATAGATGTTTACAACCCTATACAAAATGGACTGGAAATCTCAGGGGCATGAAACACGTCAGCTCACTCAGAGAATGGTCTCAATTTGCGTATTAAAGAAATTCTTCATATCATTCCGCGACTTCGAATGCACATCCGAACACGTGATTCTTGTCCGTGAATAAAATATGTCCTGCAGTATGTATTGAAGAAGTAAACACATTAATTTATGGAAGAATATAAAAGAGGCTTTGAAATTCTCTCATCAGGTTCTGACTCCAGTGAAATATCTAAATCTAAACTTATTTATAAATGGAACTTTGTCTGTGTGTGTGTGTGTGTGTGTGTGTGTGTGTGTGTGTGTGTGTGTTTGCGTGTCAGTGTGTGTCCCCGTTACCTATAGACTCCGAAACGGCTAAATCGATTTTCTTGAAAATTTACACAGTTGTACTATAATCGTCTGCGAGTGTCCTTAGCTAGGTTTTGTGTCGAGGTACCCCCAATAAATATCGAAAATCGATAATCGAAAAAATCGGGTTATAGAAGGAGTGGTCCGATTTTAATTAAATTTGATACACTCATAGACAAAGACAAAAGAAACGATATTCAGAAGTTTTATGGTTACAGTCTTTGCCATAGTGCAGAAAATCGATAATATATATATATATATATATATATATATATATATATATATATATATCGAATAAAGGAATAGGGTTGTTCCAACGAGAGTAATTAGTATAAAATAAAAAGTGTGAGAAGCCATGAACGTGTTCTTTAAAATATATATTTATTGTTTGGTATTCATACAAGTTATGGAGTATTAATTTGTCATGGCTTGCGCTACACGTGTTTCGAGTCTAAAATTGACTCTCTTCAGGCGAACAAATTCGTTGTTTTACGTTTGTGTTTCTCTGAGTATCTGATCATTGTGTTTAAAGTTAATAGGAAGTACGTGAAAAATAAGAACAGTAAAAAATATATACAAAAATAAGAACAGTAAGAAAATAAAAATGTGTATAATAAAATAAATTAAATTAGAATAATGTGAATTCAATGCTGTTTGAATCGTCTCTTTTCTATGTCAGCATGTGTCATAATGGGTTGACCAGTTAAATAAATAAACAAACAGATGAAAGGGTAAAGTGTTGTTTTAAGGCATTCTGGCACCTCTTTATTTTATGGGTTTGGTGATATTTTGTGTCTTTGTGTTAGTGTGTGTGTGTGTGTGTGTGTGTGTGAGGGCTTCTTTTATTCATGTCCGTTTGTGTGTGTGGGTGTTTTTTATTTATTGTGTGTATATGTATGCGTGTTTTTTATTGTGTGTCTATGTATGCGTGTTTCTGTGTGTTTTTCGGTGTGTGTTAGTTGGATTGTAATCTGTGAGTGTGTGTCTCTATGTGTCTGTTTGCGTGTGTGGGTGTTTTTATTTATTTATTTATTTAGTATGTATTGGATCTGCTTTTGAGATTGGTGTGTGTATTTTTTTATCTATGAGTATATGTATGCGTGTTTCTGTATATTTTTCAGTGTGTTTGTTTTTTATGTTGTTTTGTTGAGTGAAGGTTTGTATTTTTTTATGAATCTTTCTTCCTGCATTAGCAGGATCTCATAATTAATATTTTGATAGAGTGGTTTGACTGAAAATAGGCCGTCACTACATTCATGTAGATGTTTAGAAACATATAATTTCCTGTTATGTGATAATCTAATATTGCTCTTATGAAGTGAGATACGATGATTTAAGCATTGTGTCGATCCTATGTATATTTTTGTGCATCTGTCGCATTTTAGAGCGTAAAATACATTTTTCGAATTGCAGCTTAGATCCGATTTTATTTCGAATGTAGTTGCGTTTTCGAACTGGAAATATTTTCTTTCTATTATTATTTTGCAAATCCCACATCTTTTTTTGTTGCATTTTGTGAACCCCTGTATTTTGTGTTGTTGTTCAAATTTTGATGAGGTGAGGATGTCTTTTAAATTTTTGGGCTGGCGTTTGCTATTGATTATTTTGGTTGTCTCTAAGATTTTTTAAAATTTTTTCATTGTTGTTTAGTAATTCTATGGGGGTTTTAATCCTAGTGAATAATTCCGGATTGTTTTTGTTGTGAGTGGAGACGTATGCTAGTATGTTTTCGTTTTTTTCTATTTTTTCCTGTTGTTTTTTTCGTGTTCCGGAGGGATTCTAAAGGTATCTTTTTTGCTAGTTGGGAACCCTTGTCTATTAGTGGTGTGGGATATCCTCTCATTTTCGTAATTCCTCTAGGCGTATTTTGCGTAGGGTTTCGCCACTCACTATCGTGCAAATTCGTCGTGCTTTTATATATATATATATAAAAGGCAAGATCCCGGGTCTGATCAAAATCAGTTTTTCACTCCTTTTATTTTAGTTTTTGCTTCTGGTTTGGCTTTAAGTAGGTATAATTGTAGTTCTTAATCTCAGCCATGATACCATTTACTCAGAGGACTTATTTAGCCTTCGAAATTCAGTTTACGATGAAAATACTTATTTGATATCGATACCAGGAAATCAAAATTTGACTTATAACCATTCATTTTTCTTTCAGTCTACGGTTTCGTATTAACTGGAAACAACTATTGCTTTTTAGTCTTTCGTGCCAACGTCCAAAGAGTCTGAGCTCCAGGACCATGGATTAGTTTTAAAGCTTTCATTACACCCGAGCAACGCCTGGCTATATTGCTAGTTCATACATATATTTAACAGTGCAGATTTCAAAGATGTAATTGAAAAAACAAAGTATTTTAATCATGTAAATAGGCGCTATTATTTTTTTTTGAAGACATACGTATATTTAAAAAGAAATTCGAGCAAATAAATGTTCCCGCATGTCGATCTTGAATTTTGTCCCATATTCTAACGTTTCATGAAAATCATATCTCTGATATTTCTGGCGAAAATTCGATTGAGGATAAAATTTTGAAGACTGTCGTGAATCTAGACACCATTGTCTTCGTTTTGGATTTTCGTATTAAATGGATTTTTCTTACCAATGACCATAATTTTCCACATAATATTCGCTTTCTGTTGATATATTGAAAGCTGTCCTGGATCTAGACACGATTATTTTCGTTTTGGATACTTGTAATAAATCCATTTTTCATCGCCATCGACTATATTTTTCCCAAATAGATTCTCTTTAGGATGAGATGTTGAACGCTATCCTGGATCTAGACACGTTATTCTTCGTTTTAGATTCTCGTAATACATCCATTTTTCATCGCCATCGACAATATTTTTCCTAAGTAGATTCTCTTTAGGATGAGATGTTGAACACTATCCTGGATCTAGACACGTTATTCTTCGTTTTAGATTCTCGTAATACATCCATTTTTCATCGCCAGCGACAATATTTTTCCTAAGTAGATTCTCTTTAGGATGAGATGTTGAACGCTATCCTGGATCTAGACACGTTATTCTTCGTTTTAGATTCTAGTAATACATCCATTTTTCATCGCTATCGACAATATTTTTCCTAAGTAGATTCTCTTTAGGATGAGATGTTGAACGCTATCCTGGATCTAGACACGTTATTCTTCGTTTTAGATTCTCGTAATACATCCATTTTTCATCGCCATCGACAGTATTTTTCCTAAGTAGATTCTCTTTAGGATGAGATGTTGAACGCTATCCTGGATCTAGACACGTTATTCTTCGTTTTAGATTCTCGTAATAAATCCATTTTTCATCGCCATCGACAGTATTTTTCCTAAGTAGATTCTCTTTAGGATGAGATGTTGAACGCTATCCTGGATCTAGACACGTTATTCTTCGTTTTAGATTCTCGTAATACATCCATTTTTCATCGCCATCGACAGTATTTTTCCTAAGTAGATTCTCTTTAGGATGAGATGTTGAACGCTATCCTGGATCTAGACACGTTATTCTTCGTTTTAGATTCTCGTAATACATCCATTTTTCATCGCCATCGACAATATTTTTACCAAATAGATTCTCTTTAGGATGAGATGTTGAAGGCTATCCTGGATCTAGACACGTTATTCTTCGTTTTAGATTCTCGTAATACATCCATTTTTCATCGCCAGCGACAATATTTTTCCTAAGTAGATTCTCTTTAAGATGAGATGTTGAACGCTATCCTGGATCTAGACACGTTATTCTTCGTTTTAGATTCTCGTAATACATCCATTTTTCATCGCCAGTGACAATATTTTTCCTAAGTAGATTCTCTTTAGGATGAGATGTTGAACACTATCCTGGATCTAGACACGTTATTCTTCGTTTTAGATTCTCGTAATACATCCATTTTTCATCGCCAGTGACAATATTTTTCCTAAGTAGATTCTCTTTAGGATGAGATGTTGAACGCTATCCTGGATCTAGACACGTTATTCTTCGTTTTAGATTCTCGTAATACATCCATTTTTCATCGCCATCGACAGTATTTTTCCTAAGTAGATTCTCTTTAGGATGAGATGTTGAACGCTATCCTGGATCTAGACACGTTATTTTTCGTTTTAGATTCTCGTAATACATCCATTTTTCATCGCCAGCGACAATATTTTTCCTAAGTAGATTCTCTTTAGGATGAGATGTTGAAGGCTATCCTGGATCTAGACACGTTATTCTTCGTTTTAGATTCTCGTAATACATCCATTTTTCATCGCCAGCGACAATATTTTTCCTAAGTAGATTCTCTTTAGGATGAGATGTTGAACGCTATCCTGGATCTAGACACGTTATTCTTCGTTTTAGATTCTCGTAATACATCCATTTTTCATCGCCAGCGACAATATTTTTCCTAAGTAGATTCTCTTTAGGATGAGATGTTGAACACTATCCTGGATCTAGACACGTTATTCTTCGTTTTAGATTCTCGTAATACATCCATTTTTCATCGCCAGTGACAATATTTTTCCTAAGTAGATTCTCTTTAGGATGAGATGTTGAACGCTATCCTGGATCTAGACACGTTATTCTTCGTTTTAGATTCTCGTAATACATCCATTTTTCATCGACATCGACAGTATTTTTCCTAAGTAGATTCTTTTTAGGATGAGATGTTGAACGCTATCCTGGATCTAGACACGTTATTCTTCGTTTTAGATTCTCGTAATACATCCATTTTTCATCGCCAGCGACAATATTTTTCCTAAGTAGATTCACTTTAGGATGAGATGTTGAACACTATCCTGGATCTAGACACGTTATTCTTCGTTTTAGATTCTCGTAATACATCCATTTTTCATCGCCATCGACAGCATTTTTCCTAAGTAGATTCTCTTTAGGATGAGATGTTGAACGCTATCCTGGATCTAGACACGTTATTCTTCGTTTTAGATTCTCGTAATACATCCATTTTTCATCGCCAGCGACAATATTTTTCCTAAGTAGATTCTCTTTAGGATGAGATGTTGAACACTATCCTGGAATCTAGACACTTTATTCTTCGTTTTAGATTCTCGTAATACATCCATTTTTCATCGGCAGTGACAATATTTTTCCTAAGTAGATTCTCTTTAGGAGGAGATGTTGAACGCTATCCTGGATCTAGACACGTTATTCTTCGTTTTAGATTCTCGTAATACATCCATTTTTCATCGCCAGCGACAATATTTTTCCTAAGTAGATTCTCTTTAGGATGAGATGTTGAACGCTATCCTGGATCTAGACACGTTATTCTTCGTTTTAGATTCTCGTAATACATCCATTTTTCATCGCCAGCGATAATATTTTTCCTAAGTAGATTCTCTTTAGGATGAGATGTTGAAGGCTATCCTGGATCTAGACACGTTATTCTTCGTTTTAGATTCTCGTAATACATCCATTTTTCATCGCCAGCGACGAATATTTTTCCTAAGTAGATTCTCTTTAGGATGAGATGTTGAACACTATCCTGGATCTAGACACGTTATTTTCGTTTTAGATTCTCGTAATACATCCATTTTTCATCGCCATCGACAGTATTTTTCCTAAGTAGATTCTCTTCAGGATGAGATGTTGAACGCTATCCTGGATCTAGACACGTTATTCTTCGTTTTAGATTCTCGTAATACATCCATTTTTCATCGCCAGCGACAATATTTTTCCTAAGTAGATTCACTTTAGGATGAGATGTTGAACACTATCCTGGATCTAGACACGTTATTCTTCGTTTTAGATTCTCGTAATACATCCATTTTTCATCGGCAGTGACAATATTTTTCCTAAGTAGATTCTCTTTAGGAGGAGATGTTGAACGCTATCCTGGATCTAGACACGTTATTCTTCGTTTTAGATTCTCGTAATACATCCATTTTTCATCGCCATCGACAGTATTTTTCCTAAGTAGATTCTCTTTAGGATGAGATGCTGAACGCTATCCTGGATCTAGACACGTTATTCTTCGTTTTAGATTCTCGTAATACATCCATTTTTCATCGCCATCGACAATATTTTTCCCAAGTAGATTCTATTTAGGATGAGATGTTGAACGCTATCCTGGATCTAGACACGTTATTCTTCGTTTTAGATTCTCGTAATACATCCATTTTTCATCGCCATCGACAATATTTTTCCTAAGTAGATTCTCTTTAGGATGAGATGTTGAACGCTATCCTGGATCTAGACACGTTATTCTTCGTTTTAGATTCTCGTAATATCCATTTTTCATCGCCATCGACAATATTTTTCCTAAGTAGACCTCTTCTTAGGATGAGATGTTGAACGCTATCCTGGATCTAGACACGTTATTCTTCGTTTTAGATTCTCGTAATACATCCATTTTTCATCGCCATCGACAATATTTTTCCTAAGTAGATTCTCTTTAGAGGAGATGTTGAACGCTATCCTTAAGCGTAGACACGTTATTCTTCGTTTTAGATTCTCGTAATACATCCATTTTTTCATCGCCATCGACAATATTTTTTCCTAAGTAGATTCTCTTTAGGATGAGATGTTGGAACGCTATCCTTGGATCTAGACACGTTCTCTCGTTTTAGATTCTCGTAATACATCCATTTTTCATCGCCATCGACAATATTTTTCCTAAGTAGATTCTCTTTAGGATGAGATGTTGAACGCTATCCTGGATCTAGAGACGTTATTCTTCGTTTTAGATTCTCGTAATACATCCATTTTTCATCGCCATCGACAATATTTTTCCTAAGCAGATTCTCTTTAGGATGAGATGTTGAACGCTATCCTGATCTAGACAAGTTATTCTTCGTTTTAGATTCTCGTAATACATCCATTTTTCATCGCTATCGACAATATTTTTCCTAAGTAGATTCTCTTTAGGATGAGATGTTGAACGCTATCCTGGATCTAGACACGTTATTCTTCGTTTTAGATTCTCGTAATACATCCATTTTTTCATCGCCATCGACAATATTTTTCCTAAGTAGATTCTCTTTAGGATGAGATGTTGAACGCTATCCTGATCTAGACACGTTATTCTTCGTTTTAGATTCTTCGTAATACATCCATTTTTCATCGCCATCGACAATATTTTTCCTAAGTAGATTCTCTTAGGATGAGATGTTGAACGCTATCCTGGATCTAGACACGTTATTCTTCGTTTTAGATTCTCGTAATACATCCATTTTTCATCGCCATCGACAATATTTTTCCTAAGTAGATTCTCTTCAGAGGAGATGTTGAACGCTATCCTGATCTAGACACGTTATTCTTCGTTTTAGATTCTCGTAATACATCCATTTTTCATCGCCATCGACAATATTTTTCCTAAGTAGATTCTCTTAGGATGAGATGTTGAACGCTATCCTGGATCTAGACACGTTATTCTTCGTTTTAGATTCTCGTAATACATCCATTTTTCATCGCCACTGACAATATTTTTCCTAAGTAGATTCTCTTTAGATGAGATGTTGAACGCTATCCTTGATCTAGACACGTTATTCTTCGTTTTAGATTCTCGTAATACATCCATTTTTCATCGCAATCGACAATATTTTTCCCAAGTAGATTCTCTTTTTAGGATGAGATGTTGAACGCTATCCTGGATCTAGACAAGTTATTCTTCGTTTTAGATTCTCGTAATACATGCATTTTTCATCGCTATCGACAATATTTTTCCTAAGAGATTCTCTTTAGGATGAGATGTTGAACGCTATCCTGGATCTAGACACGTTATTCTTCGTTTTAGATTCTCGTAATACATCCATTTTTCATCGCCATCGACAATATTTTTCCTAAGTAGATTCTCTTTAGGATGATGTTGAACGCTATCCCTTGATCTAGACACGTTATTCTTCGTTTTAGATTCTCGTAATACATCCATTTTTCATCGCTATCGACAATATTTTTCCTAAGCAGATTCTCTTTAGGATGAGATGTTGAACGCTATCCTGGATCTAGACACGTTATTCTTCACTAGATTCTCAACACATCCATTTTTCATCGCCATCGACAATATTTTTCCAAGCAGATTCTCTTTAGATGAGATGTTGAACGCTATCCTGGATCTAGACACGTTATTCTTCGTTTTAGATTCCTCGTAACACATCCATTTTTCATCGCTATCGACAATATTTTTCCTAAGTAGATTCTCTTTAGGATGAGATGTTGAACGCTATCCTGGATCTAGACACGTTATTCTTCGTTTTAGATTCTCGTAATACATCCATTTTTCATCGCCACCAGTAATATTTTTCCTAAGTACCTCTTAGGATGAGATGTTGAAGGCTATCCTGGATCTAGACACGTTATTCTTCGTTTTAGATTCTCAACACATCCATTTTTCATCGCCGCTGACAATATTTTTCCCAAGTACTCCTCTTTAGGATGATGGAACGCTATCCTGGATCTAGACACGTTATTCTTCGTTTTAGATTCTCGTAATATATTCCATTTTTCATCGCCACAATATTTTCCAAGTAGATTCTTTAGAATAGGATGTTGAAGGCTATCCGATCTTGACACGTTATTCTTCGTTTTAGATTCTCGTAATACATCCATTTTTCATCGCCAGCGACGAATATTTTTCCTAAGTAGATTCTCTTTAGGATGAGATGTTGAACACTATCCTGGATCTAGACACGTTATTTTCGTTTTTCAGATTCTCGTAATACATCCATTTTTCACCGCCATCGACAGTATTTTTCCCAAGTAGATTCTCTTCAGGATGAGATGTTGAACGCTATCCTGGATCTAGACACGTTATTCTTCGTTTTTAGATTCGTAATACATCCACTTTTTCAACATCGCAAGCGACAATATTTTTCCTAAGTAGATTCTCTTAGGATGAGATGTTGAACACTATCCTGGATCTAGACACGTTATTCTTCGTTTTAGATTCTGTAATACATCCATTTTTCATCGGCAGTGACAATATTTTTCCTAAGTAGATTCTCTTTAGGAGGAGATGTTGAACGCTATCCTGGATCTAGACACGTTATTCTTCGTTTTAGATTCCTTTAACACATCCATTTTTCATCGCCATCGACAGTATTTTTCTCAAGTAGATTCTCTTTAGGATGAGATGTTGAACGCTAACGGATCTAGACACGTTATTCTTCGTTTTAGATTCTCGTAATACATCCATTTTTCATCGCCATCGACAATATTTTCTCAAGTAGATCTTCTTTAGGATGAGATGTTGAAACGCTATCCTGGATCTAGGACATCGTTATTCTTCGTTTTAGATTCTCGTAATACATCCATTTTTCATCGCCATCGACAATATTTTTCCTAAGTAGATTCTCTTTAGGATGAGATGTTGAACGCTATCCTGGATCTAGACACGTTATTCTTCGTTTTAGATTCTCGTAATACATCCATTTTTCATCGCCATCGACAATATTTTTCCTAAGTAGATCTTCTTTAGGATGAGATGCTGAACGCTATCCTGGATCTAGACACGTTATTCTTCGTTTTAGATTCTCGTAATACATCCATTTTTTCATCGCCAGCGACAATATTTTTCCTAAGTAGATTCTCTTTAGGATGAGATGTTGAACGCTATCCTGGATCTAGACACGTTATTCTTCGTTTTAGATTCTCAAATATATCCATTTTTCATCGCCATCGACAATATTTTTCCTAAGTAGATTCTCTTTAGATGAGATGTTGAACGCTATCCTGGATCTAGACACGTTATTCTTCGTTTTAGATTCTCGTAATACATCCATTTTTCATCGCCATCGACAATATTTTTCCTAAGTAGATTCTCATTAGGATGAGATGTTGAACGCTATCCTGGATCTAGACACGTTATTCTTCGTTTTAGATTCTCGTAATACATCCATTTTTCATCGCCATCGACAACATTTTTCCTAAGTAGATTCTCTTTAGGATGAGATGTTGAACGCTATCCTTAATCTAGACACGTTATTCTTCGTTTTAGATTCTCGTAACACATCCATTTTTTCATCGCCATCGACAATATTTTTCCCTAAGTAGATTCTCTTGAGACGAGATGTTGAACGCTATCCTGGATCTAGACACGTTATTCTTCGGCGGTTTTAGATTCGTAATACATCCATTTTTCATCGCCAGCGACAGAATATTTTTCCTAAGTAGATTCTCTTTAGGATGAGATGTTGAACACTATCCTGGATCTAGACACGTTATTTTCGTTTTAGATTCTCGTAATACATCCATTTTTCATCGCCATCGACAGTATTTTTCCTAAGTAGATTCTCTTCAGGATGAGATGTTGAACGCTATCCTGGATCTAGACACGTTATCTCGTTTTAGATTCTCAATACATCCATTTTTCATCGCCAGCGACAATATTTTTCCTAAGTAGATTCTCTTTAGGATGAGATGTTGAACACTATCCTATCTAGACACGTTATTCTTCGTTTTAGATTCTCGTAATACATCCATTTTTCATCGGCAGTGACAATATTTTTCCTAAGTAGATTCTCTTTAGGAGGAGATGTTGAACGCTATCCTGGATCTAGACACGTTATTCTTCGTTTTAGATTCTCGTAATACATCCATTTTTCATCGCCATCGACAATATTTTTCCTAAGTAGATTCTCTTTAGGATGAGATGTTGAAGGCTATCCTGGATCTAGACACGTTATTCTTCGTTTTAGATTCTCGTAATACATCCATTTTTCTATCGCCAGCGACAATATTTCTTCTCAAGTAGATTCTCTTTTAGATGAGATGTTGAACGCTATCCTGGATCTAGACACGTTATTCTTCGTTTTAGATTCTCGTAATACATCCGTTTTTTCATCGCCAGCGACGAATATTTTTCCTAAGTAGATTCTCTTTAGGATGATGTTGAACACTATCCTGGATCTAGACACGTTATTTTCTGTTTAGACTTTTTTGTAATACATCCATTTTTCACTACTTGACAGTATTTTTCCTAAGTAGATTCTCTTCAGGATGAGATGTTGAACGCTATCCTGGATCTAGACACGTTATTCTTCGTTTTAGATTCTCGTAATACATCCATTTTTCATCGCCAGCGACAATATTTTTCCAAGAGATCTTCTTTAGGATGAGATGTTGAACGCTATCCTTGATCTAGACACGTTATTCTTCGTTTTAGATTCTCGTAATACATCCATTTTTCATCGCCAGCGACAATATTTTTCCTAAGTAGATTCTCTTTAGGATGAGATGTTGAACGCTATCCTGGATCTAGACACGTTATTCTTCGTTTTAGATTCTCGTAATACATCCATTTTTCATCGCAATCGACAATATTTTTCCTAAGTAGATTCTCTTTAGGATGAGATGTTGAACGCCATCCTGGATCTAGACACGTTATTCTTCGTTTTAGATTCTCGTAATACATCCATTTTTCATCGCCATCGACAATATTTTTCCTAAGTAGATTCTCTTTAGGATGAGATGTTGAACGCTATCCTGGATCTAGACACGGTTATTCTCTGTTTTGAGATTCTCGTAATACATCCATTTTTCATCGCCAGCGACAATATTTTTCCCTAAGTAGATTCTCTTTAGGATGAGATGTTGAACGCTATCCTGGATCTAGAAACGTTATTCTTCGTTTTAGATTCTCGTAATACATCCATTTTTCATCGCCATCGACAATATTTTTCCTAAGTAGATTCTCTTTTTAGGATGAGATGTTGAACGCTATCCTGGATCTAGACACGTTATTCTTCGTTTTAGATTCTCGTAATAATACATCCATTTTTCATCGCCATCATTAACATTTTTTCCCCAAAGGGATCTTCTTTAGATGAGATGTTGAACGCTATCCTGGATCTAGACACGTTATTCTTCGTTTTAGATTCTCGTAATACATCCATTTTTCATCGCAATCGACAATATTTTTCCCTGGCAGATTCTCTTTAGGATGAGATGTTGAACGCTATCCTGGATCTAGACAAGTTATTCTTCGTTTTAGATTCTCCGTAATACATCCATTTTTCATCGCTATCGACAATATTTTTCCTAAGTAGATTCTCTTTAGGATGATGTTATTGAAACGCCATCCTGGATCTAGCACGTTATTCTTCGTTTTAGATTCTCGTAATACATCCATTTTTCATCGCCATCGACAATATTTTTCCTATGCAGATTCTTTAGATGAGATGTTGAACGCTATCCTTGATCTAGACACGTTATTCTTCGTTTTAGATTCTCGTAATACATCCATTTTTCATCGCCATCGACAATATTTTTCCTAAGTAGATTCTCTTTTAGGATGAGATGTTGAACGCTATCCTGATCTAGACATGCTATTCTTCGTTTTAGATTCTCGTAATACATCCATTTTTCATCGCCATCGACAATATTTTTCCTAAGCAGATTCTCAGGGATGAGATGTTGAACGCTATCCTGGATCTAGACACGTTATTCTTCGTTTTAGATTCTCGTAATACATCCATTTTTCATCGCCATCGACAATATTTTTCCTAAGTAGATTCTCTTTAGATGATGTTGAACGCTATCCTGGATCTAGACACGTTATTCTTCGTTTTAGATTCTCGTGTAATACATCCATTTTTCATCGCCATCGACAATATTTTTCCTAAGTAGATTCTCTTTAGATGAGATGTTGAACGCTATCCTGGATCTAGATACTATTCTTCGTTTTAGATTCTAGTAATACATCCATTTTTCATCGCCAGCGACAATATTTTTCCTAAGTAGATTCTCTTTAGGATGAGATGTTGAACACTATCCTGGATCTAGACACTTTATTCTTCGTTTTAGATTCTCGTAATACATCCATTTTTCATCGGCAGTGACAATATTTTTCCTAAGTAGATTCTCTTAAGGAGGAGATGTTGAACGCTATCCTGGATCTAGACACGTTATTCTTCGTTTTAGATTCTCGTAATACATCCATTTTTCATCGCCATCGACAGTATTTTTCCTAAGTAGATTCTCTTTAGGATGAGATGTTGAACGCTATCCTGGATCTAGACACGTTATTCTTCGTTTTAGATTCTCGTAATACATCCATTTTTCATCGCCATCGACAATATTTTTCCCAAGTAGATTCTCTTTAGGATGAGATGTTGAACGCTATCCTGGATCTAGACACGTTATTCTTCGTTTTAGATTCTCGTAATACATCCATTTTTCATCGCCATCGACAATATTTTTCCTAAGTAGATTCTCTTTAGGATGAGATGTTGAAGGCTATCCTGGATCTAGACACGTTATTCTTCGTTTTAGATTCTCGTAATACATCCATTTTTCATCGCCAGCGACAATATTTTTCCTAAGTAGATTCTCTTTAGGATGAGATGTTGAACGCTATCCTGGATCTAGACACGTTATTCTTCGTTTTAGATTCTCGTAATACATCCATTTTTCATCGCCAGCGACAATATTTTTCCTAAGTAGATTCTCTTTAGGATGAGATGTTGAAGGCTATCCTGGATCTAGACACGTTATTCTTCGTTTTAGATTCTCGTAATACATCCATTTTTCATCGCCAGCGACGAATATTTTTCCTAAGTAGATTCTCTTTAGGATGAGATGTTGAACACTATCCTGGATCTAGACACGTTATTTTCGTTTTAGATTCTCGTAATACATCCATTTTTCATCGCCATCGACAGTATTTTTCCTAAGTAGATTCTCTTCAGGATGAGATGTTGAACGCTATCCTGGATCTAGACACGTTATTCTTCGTTTTAGATTCTCGTAATACATCCATTTTTCATCGCCAGCGACAATATTTTTCCTAAGTAGATTCTCTTTAGGATGAGATGTTGAACACTATCCTGGATCTAGACACGTTATTCTTCGTTTTAGATTCTCGTAATACATCCATTTTTCATCGGCAGTGACAATATTTTTCCTAAGTAGATTCTCTTTAGGAGGAGATGTTGAACGCTATCCTGGATCTAGACACGTTATTCTTCGTTTTAGATTCTCGTAATACATCCATTTTTCATCGCCATCGACAGTATTTTTCCTAAGTAGATTCTCTTTAGGATGAGATGTTGAACGCTATCCTGGATCTAGACACGTTATTCTTCGTTTTAGATTCTCGTAATACATCCATTTTTCATCGCCATCGACAATATTTTTCCCAAGTAGATTCTCTTTAGGATGAGATGTTGAACGCTATCCTGGATCTAGACACGTTATTCTTCGTTTTAGATTCTCGTAATACATCCATTTTTCATCGCCATCGACAATATTTTTCCTAAGTAGATTCTCCTTAGGATGAGATGTTGAACGCTATCCTGGATCTAGACACGTTATTCTTCGTTTTAGATTCTCGTAATACATCCATTTTTCATCGCCATCGACAATATTTTTCCTAAGTAGATTCTCTTTAGGATGAGATGTTGAACGCTATCCTGGATCTAGACACGTTATTCTTCGTTTTAGATTCTCGTAATACATCCATTTTTCATCGCCAGCGACAATATTTTTCCTAAGTAGATTCTCTTTAGGATGAGATGTTGAACGCTATCCTGGATCTAGACACGTTATTCTTCGTTTTAGATTCTCGTAATACATCCATTTTTCATCGCCATCGACAATATTTTTCCTAAGTAGATTCTCTTTAGGATGAGATGTTGAACGCTATCCTGGATCTAGACACGTTATTCTTCGTTTTAGATTCTCGTAATACATCCATTTTTCATCGCCATCGACAATATTTTTCCTAAGTAGATTCTCATTAGGATGAGATGTTGAACGCTATCCTGGATCTAGACACGTTATTCTTCGTTTTAGATTCTCGTAATACATCCATTTTTCATCGCCATCGACAACATTTTTCCTAAGTAGATTCTCTTTAGGATGAGATGTTGAACGCTATCCTGGATCTAGACACGTTATTCTTCGTTTTAGATTCTCGTAATACATCCATTTTTCATCGCCATCGACAATATTTTTCCTAAGTAGATTCTCTTTAGGATGAGATGTTGAACGCTATCCTGGATCTAGACACGTTATTCTTCGTTTTAGATTCTCGTAATACATCCATTTTTCATCGCCATCGACAATATTTTTCCTAAGTAGATTCTCTTTAGGATGAGATGTTGAAAGCTATCCTGGATCTAGACACGTTATTCTTCGTTTTAGATTCTCGTAATACATCCATTTTTCATCGCCATCGACAGTATTTTTCCTAAGTAGATTCTCTTTAGGATGAGATGTTGAACGCTATCCTGGATCTAGACACGTTATTCTTCGTTTTAGATTCTCGTAATACATCCATTTTTCATCGCCATCGACAATATTTTTCCTAAGTAGATTCTCTTTAGGATGAGATGTTGAACGCTATCCTGGATCTAGACACGTTATTCTTCGTTTTAGATTCTCGTAATACATCCATTTTTCATCGCCATCGACAATATTTTTCCTAAGTAGATTCTCTTTAGGATGAGATGTTGAACGCTATCCTGGATCTAGACACGTTATTCTTCGTTTTAGATTCTCGTAATAAATCCATTTTTCATCGCCAGCGACAATATTTTTCCTAAGTAGATTCTCTTTAGGATGAGATGTTGAACGCTATCCTGGATCTAGACACGTTATTCTTCGTTTTAGATTCTCGTAATACATCCATTTTTCATCGCCAGCGACAATATTTTTCCTAAGTAGATTCTCTTTAGGATGAGATGTTGAACGCTATCCTGGATCTAGACACGTTATTCTTCGTTTTAGATTCTCGTAATAAATCCATTTTTCATCGCCAGCGACAATATTTTTCCCATGTTAATTCTCTTCAGGATGAGATGTTGAAAGCTGTACAGGATCTAGACACGATATCCTACATTTTAGATTCTCGTAGGAAATCGATTTTTCATTCGCAAGCGACCATATTTTTACAAAGTAGATTCTCTTTAGAATGATATGTTGAAAGCTGTCCGGGATTTTCTTCGTTTTACATTCTCGTAATAGAGGTTTTTTTTTTATCAACAGCGACCATCCTTTTCTCCGGTAAATTATTTTTTAGGTTGAAATGCATAAGGCTTTCCTCATTCTAAACAATATTTTTTCCTTTCGGATTCTCGAAATAAATTAATTGGCAGTGACAGTTTTTTGCACCAGTAATGTCATGTAGATGTGGGTTTGTGGCGCAATGGATATCGGCTCGGAACGAGAAATCGGGGAGTCGTGTTCGAATTCCAGTTGAATTCCTTGCATTCACTTACGCGCAATTACCTTTGGGAAAGGTATAAATCGTCTCTTCCCTCCATTTATGGGTTAAATAATAGGACAGATTGGGTTCTATAGCCTTGGTCGCCAGCAGTCTACCGCAGAAAGCAATGGCAACCTACTGCGGGATAATCTTCTGTCCAGTCAGTCATGTCTCTTTCGAGACATGATCGCCCAAGCGTGTATCACGTATGGCACTTAACTGACTGAGTGTCTCTTTTGGTATAGACGTGGAAAGCTGTTGATGCATTCTCTAGGTTTTTCGTTATAGATTCTCGTAAGAAATTAATTTAGTCATCAGTAAAACTTAATTTTGAGTCTGCGCAATTTTTTCTAAGAATCTGGGGGCAATCACAGCTTCCAGGAGAATTATTATTTCTATGTATTCTTCTTCTATGTGCTCTGTCCATTCAGGACGTACGCGATAAGGTTCCTAAAAAAATAACGGCCCCTCGAAATGTTGTAATTTAAGATCCATTTTAACACAGTATTCACGGTAGGGGAGGAGAGGGAGAGTTGGCCACAAAATCTTCCTTTTTTATATTTCTTTCACTAGTGTTGAGGTGACTGGTCTTATCAAACTGGAAATTTGCATACATAAACAACACACATTTTTCATGACATGGAACAAGTTTTATTCATGTAAGTATGTAAAAAAAAGTTGAGAACAAAATTACAGCCATGTCATGTATGGGGAGTGTTGGCTAGGTCATGGGGAGACTTGGCCTCTTCAGTGGGGAGATTTGGCCACAAATGGGGAATGTTGGAAGTCAGCTTTTTCAGCTCTCAATAAAAAATACAACAAAATGAGCATATTTATTAGTCTTTACAACATTTCTGCATCATGATAACACCGGATATTATTCTGAAATGTGCTGGTCTTCATATGATTAATGCTACACATGAATGATGAAATATAAACACACACACACACACACACACACACACACACACACACACACACACACACTAGTTACAAATCTGTGCTACAGATGTGTTCTAATTAGTAAATTAGACACCCTAATACAAAGGAATGCATGAAAAACCACCACATATTCATTCAGAACGCAGTCATCTGAAGATATAAAACCAGTATGAACAATGTGGCCAACTCTCCCTACGATAAAAATCTGAACACAAAAATCAGTAAAAATTAACAATGACTATCACTTTTAAAAAATATGAAGAAAGCTAGGCTAAATGGACACTCTTTACAGATGCAAAAAATCAGGACACTGACAATGTCATCAAAGCTACTATGGGTTCGAAGGTAAAACTGAAAAACTGAAAAACTTACCTCCAAAATGAGCCAATGCTCTCTCTCCCAGCCATGTGTCAAAGGAAGTAATCAACAGTGGGCCAGTTATTCCTCACTACAGAAGATCTCTCCAGAAACAAAGCTAAGAATTAGTTTCATATTTGGGTTTTGCTAAGACACAGGGGTGGCCAAGTCTCCCCACTGGCTAAGTCTCCCCACCTTCCCCTATATATTAGGCGAATTTTGATATACAAAATAATTAATGTGTGCTCTTTAATAGGTTTTAAGTAATTTTATGACGGACATATTCATGAAGCACAGTAGCTCTTAATTATAAACATGACAAAACATAACCTTCGTTTACTTTTTTTTGCATGAGTTCAAAATTGGGCAGTGCCACCCAAACTTCTGCCAATATCAACGGAGCAGGGAGATATAGGTCTAGTTCTGATCGGACTGTACGAAGGTGGTTCCAGAAATACTGTTCTGGTGATAAGTTCCTTGAAGATGAAGAAGATAGAAGATCAGGCAGTCTTGACAACAAACAACTGCAAGGAATTATTGAGAAAAAATCTGTTAAAGTATCACAGGAATGTGTCAAATTTTTTTATGTCAGCTCTGCAACAGTCTCATGCAATTTGCAGAGTACTGGTAAGCTGAACAATTCGAAAAAATGGATTCTTGATGATCTCAATGAAAATGAAAAATTTTGTTTTGAAGTGAGTTCGATGCTCTTTCTGGGTGACACCAATGATCCCTTTCTTGACACTTGTGATGAATAGTAGATTCTTTATGATAACCGTAAACGATCAGGCCAGTAGCTTGATCGTGATCTTCTTCTTCTTCTATGTGCCCTGTCCCTTCAGGACGTAGGCGATCATGGTTCTCCACGTCTCCTTATCCCTTGTGGCGCTTAGTATGTTTGCTTCTGTTGCTCCTTGCAACCCCCGTTCCGTCAACCACCTGATCAGGCCCTGCAAATATGTTATCCGCTGCCTTCCTCTGTCTCTCCTTCCTTCTATCTGTCCAGTCAGTATCAGGTTCTCCAGGCACTCCTTCCTCATTGCATGTCCCAGGAACTTCAGTTGTCTCTTCCTGATGCTCAGCATCAATTTCCTTTTTGTTGACATTCTTTCTAACACTTCGTCGTTGCTTGTATGCTCAGTCCACGATATCCGTAGCATTCTTCTGTAGAACCACATTTCGGCCGCTTCCAGTTTTGTCCTCATTTTCGATGATATTGTCCAGCATTCACAGCCGTATTGAAGAACTGACATCACGTAACAGTCTAGCACTCTTTTCTTATTTTCTATTGAGATTTTACTGTGTGTAAGTATTTTGATCATCTTCTGGAACGCGTCCTTTGCCATGCCAATTCGCCTTCGGATCTCCGTGTCGCACTTTCCATCTTCTGTTAGAACACTTCCTAGGTACTTAAATTTTTGTACTTGCGTGATTCTGTTATCCCCTACCTGTATTTGGCATTTTGGATTGTATCTTTTGCTGATGACCATACACTCAGTGATCGTGATAAGTCTCCCAAACATTTCCTGAAGCCAAATTTGAATCAGCAAATGATTATGATGACTGTCTGATGGTCTGCAATCGGTGTTATCTACGACAGCTTTCTAGAAGCCAATCAAAGCATTAATGCAAGCTTTAATGCAGTCAACTTGCTGAAATGCATGCATACCTGAAAAATTTGGAACCTTAATTAGTGAATTGACATGATTAAATTCTGCTCCACGGCAAAATGTTGCAAAAAGGAAGTTTCAAAAAATCACAGACTTTGGATAAGAGTCTTTACTATATCCTCCATATTCTCCGAATTTTTCTCTAACTGATCTTCCTTCGATTACACCCACGTTGTGTTTGTTGACCTCGGATAGTCTAAAGCAGGATCACTTGACATCACCCGACTAGTTTAGGCCAGACACGCAAAGGTTCTGTATATAATGAAAAAACAGTTTTAGACTGGCACGGCACGGTTTAGATTTGTATATATGAGTATATATATATATCGAATAATTGCAAGATTACAAGCGTCTCAAAGCTAAGTGACGCAAAAAATCAGTTTGCTGGTATTTCAGTAGCACGCTAATATTCGTGATCTGTTATATCCACGGGGCTATGATTTATTCAATGTGCAGCTTGTGGAATTTGGACTGATCGTCTCTTGTAATATCTCTGGGGGTAGGCTATTTCAACTTAATCACATCAGTTCATCGCTGGTTCCCGTGTCATTGAATTTCATATTCTACCACATTTTTATTAAAAAGACACTAAACCAGGCTGTTAAAATTAGATGCGAGATTTCTATTTCTTCCACCCTTATATACGGCTTAGCATCTCAAAATGTAAGTAATATCATCTAACCATTCCGCATTTCAATGAAAGGGGAGAAAACTTATTTTCTGTTATTATCTACCTGTTCTCATCGGCCGTCCTGATAGCCAGTAAAGAGGAATCCTTAAGGCTGAATTTTGGCCTAGATTCACAAAATGTCAAAAACCCAATGACAATATTTTGACTACCTAGCCTGGATATATTCGTTTATTTCTCCCCACAAAAACAATTTTGCACTCATTGTAACTTTGAATTTGTATTTTCCACTTTTTATCAATTCGGCTAATTTTCCCGAGAAAAATAATTGTATTCACCAATTTTAGAGAAGTCTTTTCTGATCTTGAAATCATTTAAAATTAATACAAGCCATCTGAAAATAGGGTTACACAAGATCTTCTACAGAGGGTAGCTGAAGAAAGTAACAAGAAAGGACTAGAAATAAACTGCAAGAAAATCGAATGCAGGGTCATCAGTAAAAAGGGCTGTCTAACATGCCAAATACAGGTGGGGATACTAAAATCAAGCAGGTACAAATATTTAAATACCAGAGAAGTGTTCTAACAGGAGATGGAAAGTGTGACACAGAGATCGGAAGGCGAATTGACATGACGAAGGAAGCATTCCAGAAGTTGAGTAAGGTATTAAAAAACAGGACAATTTCACTAGAAACTACGAAGAGAGTACTGGATTGCTATGTGCTATGTGCTATATGATGAAGGAAAAACTTGAAGCAACTGAAATGTGGCTCTACAGAAGGATGCTGCGAATATCATGGATCGAGCAATGATGAGGTCTTGGAAGTGATGGAAACAAAAAGGAAATTAATACTGAGCATCAGAAAGAGACAGCTGAAGACAGCTGAAGTTCCTGAGACACGCAATGAGGAAGGAGGGCTTGGAGAATCTGATACTAACAGGCCAGTTAGAAGGAAAAAGAGACAGGGGAAAGCAACGGATAAGATATTTGAAGGGCCTAATCAGGTGGATGAAGGAGCGGGCGTTGCGTGGTGTAATAGGAGATGGCGTGCTAAGCGCTACAAGGGATAGGGCGGCGTGGAAAGCCATGATTGCCTACGTTCTGAAAGGACAGGGCACATACAGGAAAGAAGTTCACAATGAAAGACAAACTGATCGCAGCATTTGGAGGATATTATTTTTATTGATCGGTGATGTGTGTTGTGTTGCAGTGGATATCAGCCCGGAACGAGAAATCGGAGAGATGAATTCGAATTCCAGTTGAGTTCGTTGTATTAACTCACGCGCAAATACCCTTGGGAAACGTCCGAATCCGTCATTTCTCCTTCCAGTTATGGGCTCAATCGCAGAAGAGGCTTGGCTCTATAGCCTTGGTTAGCAACCAATCTATCGCAGAAAGTAGTTGCAACCTACTACGAAAACATTTTTCTGGTCAATCACTCACGTCTTTTTGAGACATGATCGCCCAAGCGTGTATGACACTTAACTGACTAAGCAAATGTAATTGTTGGAAACATAATTTTTTTTTTACTGTGAGGGATTTGTCTTCTGTGGTTATGAAGTAATAAACTGATCCCCTACATATTATTTACTTAATGATATAATATAATACAATTTTATACCCTCAGCTATGGGTTGAATAGCAGGACAAATTGGGTTCTATAGCCTTGGTTGGTAACCAGTCTACCGCAAAAATTAATGGCAACCTACCGCGGAAAAATTTTCTGCCTGTTCAGTCATGTCACTCTCTAGAAATGATTAAATGTATTAATTACTTAGAAAGGATTAAATATATTAATTACTTTACTTAATCGAGCAATATTTTTGATCAAGCCAATATATTATTTAATATATTTAATGTGAAAATGTACATTTTAACTTTAATTAATTAATCGAACCATTTTTGATCAAGTCAATACATTGTTTAACATATTTAATGTCAAAAATAAAATAAAAAATTATTCATTTTTATTTCATAAATTGAAAAATCTTTATGATTACTACCAATATATTATTTAATAAATCTAATATCAAAAATTATAAAATATCTTATTTTCTCTTAATAAATCGAATCATATTTTGATCAAGTCAATAAATTGTTTAATATATCTAATGCCAAAAATAAAATATATCTGTTACTTTTGCTTAATATATCGAACTATCTTTTGATCAAGCCAATATATTGAATATGAAATAAATGTCAAAAATAAAAAAAATGTATTATATTTTTAATTAATAAATGTAACTATCTTTTTGATGAAGACAGTATATTGTTTAATAAAAATAATATACAAAATAAAAACAATGTCTTTTTTATGTAATCTATCAAAGCATCGTTTTTTATCAAGCCAATATATCATTAGCTGTATTTAATGTAAAAATAAAATACAAATGTCTTTTTTTACGTAATAAATCGAACAATCTTATTGATCAAGCCAATATCTTATTTAATAAAATTAATATGAAAAATGAGGAAAATGTTTTTCATTTTTACTTAATAAACCAAACGATTATTTGGCACCCTAAAGTGTATTTTCATAAAGTTAATGTCAAAAATTAAAACAAAATAATATATGAAATTACTAAATAAATCGAACATCCATTTTCAATAACACATCATATCTTTTAATAAAACTAAATTCAAAATAAAAATAATAATGATATTTTGATCTTTACTTAAAAAATTGAAAAGATTTTGATCAATTTAATATGTTGCTCAATAAACTATAAAAATAGTTTCAATTAACGGAAGATTTCATTTTACCATCTAAATAATATATACTATTATATACTAGATGCAAGCGACATCATTCCAGTTTATTTTCAGAAACCCGGCTATAACTGTTGTTCATATAATAATCTGCACAGTATTATATCCTAGTCACATCACTCGGACGAAGTCATTAGATAGGTCGAAGCTTTTGAAAAGATACAGTACAAGGGATTGGTGCACAATCTCTCCAGCTATGGAATCAGTGGAAGAATTTCACCTTTATCAAGCCCTTCCTTACGGGTAGTTCTGCGAAGGTAGTTGCTAATAACCATTCCCTACAAGAAGAGGTATCCTTTTCAATCCGAACCTTGTTATGCATTATACAGTAACCTTAAAAGTTCATAAGTGTTACGGCGCCGCTCCTATTTGACTACATAATGGACTGTTCCCATTGCTATATATAGCAATGGTGGATTCTCTACAGCGAGAATCGTCGAGAGTCACTAGACTGACGACTCTACGACACTGTCAGCACTCTGCCTTCGGGTGAAGGGCGCTCTCTGCTTCCGAGCAGAGAGCAGTAACCCAGTCGTGGTTCCGCCGAAGTGTAGAGACACGACTGGGCAAAAATAGACAGACATTTTTTGGCTGGGCCATATAGCCGGAAATCCCAGTCCAAACTGACCATGTGTCACATGTTGCCCTTACTGGGAGGGACAACTCAATAATGAGTCGTACGGGATCGTACAGAGTCGTAGAGAGTCACTTGAGAGTCAGTGCGAGTCAGTGCGAGAGTTAGTCACACTTCCGGTGGCGTACCGGAAGTAATCACGTATACACACGTCTTACGACGGATTGGACTATTGTATCTTTTCTATTGTAAATATTACTAATCACTTCTGTCCTTACTAACCGTCTTTCCGCGGAATACAACTTATATTCTGATTCTGTTGTTGAGTTATTCATTTATACTTGGCGACATAACAACAAGCAACATACATAAAATTAATTAATTTTTTTTTATAATCGTGTCGCCCCAAGCAAGTCATTTTACTGCTACTGTTGAGCAGGGGGTTGCATTGAAGATAAGTTATGAGAAAGAGTGACAGTTTACAGGGGGTGTCGGAAAGAGGGTAGGAGAAGGATGAGAATATTGGTGAGAGTGGAGTGGACCAAGAAAGAAGCATAAGAGAGAGGATGCAGGTTAGTGAGATAGGAGATGAGTATCGACGTTACATTTGAGTTCTTGGAGATTGTAGCTGTCGGGAAAGTAAACGGAAGTGAATTCCACAGGCGGGAAGTGAGAGAAGAAAAGCTGGAGGAGTAAAATTTGCGTTTACAATTTATTGGTCTTACAGTAAAAGGGTGGGACCTAGTTGCAAATCTTGTGGGTCGAGGAAATTCATGTATGGTGGGTACCAGTGAGCTAGTATACCATTAACCGATTTGTTTAGAAAGACGCTTTTATCAGTTGTGTTTGTGGGCTATATTCAACGTGATATGCTTACGGCATATCACATTGAATACACTGGTTCTCGATCGATCACCGAAGTTAAGCAACGTTGAGCCTGGTCAGTACTAGATGGGTGACCGTTTGGGAATACCAGGTACTGTAAGCGATTATTGACGGATGTGCGTTGTGGTGCAGTAGATATCGGCTTGGAAAGAGAAATCGGTGAGCCGAGTTCGAATTCCAGTTGAGTACCCTGCATTCATTTCAGCACTGGTACCCTTGGGAAAGGCATTAATCCGTCACTTCCCTCCAGTTATGGGTTAAATTATAGGATGGGGCCTGGAGGCAACCCATCTAGTATTGGTGTCACAATAAAAACGCGCTTGGTAGCCCTGGCGAAGCATCAAATATTCAGCTATTTCACAGGATTATGGATTTCGCTGCAAACTGCGCCAGGATGCCAAATGCACGGGGAATACTGGAGGGGTGTCGTGAGTTCTATCTCGGCGAATGGCCACAAGACGACGACGACGTGGGCTATAGGAATCGGAAAATCGGCAGTGGATTTCTCGTCTGGGGCGTGTAACGGAAGATAGAGCTTAAATTTGAGAAAAAAAAATCCTTAACTATTGGATCAATGACTGATCAGAGGTGATATCGTAAAGGTTACGAAATAATTCCATTTTAATAATATGAGTGTCAGGTGTCTTGGCAAGTCACTGTATTTAAACATTAGTTTGCTTATTTTGTACTAAAATCATAGTAAAATTTCTTTTTTTTTTATTTTAATCATTTTCACCCCAAATAAGGCAATAATTTGAACTTATTTATAAATGGAACTTTGTCTCTGGGTGTGTGTGTGCGTGCGTGTGTGTCGGTATGTGTGTGTGTGTGTGTGTCCGTTACTTATAGACTCCGAAACTGCTGAACTGATTTTCTTGAAAATTTACACAGTTGTACTATAAGCGTCTGCGAATGTTCTTAGCTAGGCTTTGTGTCGAGGAACCCCCGATTAATATTGAAAATCGATAATAGAAGGAGTGGTCTGATTTTAATCAAATTTGATACAATCACAGACAAATACATACGAAACGATATTCAGAAGTTTAAATGTTGCAGTTCTTACAATAGTGCAGAAAATCGATAATAATATATATATATAAAAGGCAAGATGTTTAGGTGTGTGTGTTTATCTACCTGTATGCCTGTATTTTTTCACCCCTTTTATTTTAGTTTTTTGCTTCGGGTTTACTCAGAGGACTTATTTATCCTTCAAAATTCAGTTTACAACGAAAGAAATTTATTTGATATTGATAGCAGGAAATCAAAATTTGACTTACATCCATTCATTTTTCTTTCAGTCTTCGCTTTAACTGGAAACAACTATTGCTTTTTAGTCTTTCGTGCCAACGTCCAGCGAGTCTGAGCTCCAGGATCAGGGATTAGTTTTAAAGCGTTCCTTACACGAGATCAATCCCGGGCTATTCTGCTAGTGCCACTATAAGATAGAAAGTTACTCAGAAGGAAAGTGAAAGTTAAAGTGAAAGTAAAATTAAAAAATAATAATTGGAGAAATTGAGCAAATGAAAAGAAAAGTTTAAAACAGAAAAGACAATTTAGATCGCATTTAAACTTTTGAATCTCATCTCATTGGAAACAAAGAAAAGAGTTCTGAATTGCTATGTGGTATCTGTCTATCTCTGTTGCTGTTTCCGTAATAAACTGTTTTTTTTTATGGGGCATGGTTGTTAGCCTTGCGCCCAACAACCAAACCTGGAGGACTGATGGACCACTCTTGGTTCCCAGCCAAATCCAGTTAAGGGGGTTAACTATTTGCTCATAGCTGGGAACAACAGCAATTAAGAGGTTGTTCCATGCTCCTCACAACCTCCCAATCAGAGGCTTTGTTGCCAGGTGCAGTTTACCGTCACGTTCCAGAGAACATGGGCACCATCTTTACAAGAAGGCGGTGGAGATGGATTGGGCATGTGCTGTAGAAAGATCCACAGTCAATCACAAGAACAACACTGCACTGGACATCAGATGGCAAAAGAAAGAGGGGAAGACCAGGAACAACATGGAGAAGTTCGGTGGAGAATGAGATGAAAGCCTTGCAGTACTCTTGGGGTTCATTGACTAGTCTGACCCAAGATAGGCTGAAGTAGAGAAGCTTTGTTGCATTGGGTGTAACGGATGATGATGATGATGATGATGATGATCTCTCCATCAGTATGGTAGTGAATATTAGACGATCTCATCAAGGATGAAGAAGAGACTTGAGGCATCAGAAATGTGGTCTACAGAAAGATGCTAAAGATACAATGGACTGAGCAAGTGAGCAATGATGAGGTGTTGGAGAGGATGCAAACAAAAGGAAATTTCATACTTAACATCAGCAAAAACAGATGAGGTTCCTGTGACACGTAATGAGGAAAGAGGATCTGAAGAATTTAATACTCTCAAGACGGATAGAGTCAAAGAGAGACAGGGGAAAGCAGTGCGAGATATACTTGATAGGTCCGAGCAAATGGATGAAGGATCGTGATTTAGGTGAGATATCAAGAGAAAAAATACTGAGAGCAACGAATGACAGGGTCATGTGGAAGTCTATGATCGCCTACATCCTGTGTAATCCTATTTCCATGTAAATATACTTTTTGGTTTAATACAACGGATGGAGGGAAATTGTTATTAGTGGTCTTGTTAGTTGCACTATATTGAAATTCGCGACGTGAGCTTACTTAAAAATATTTAATACTATATACTCGTAAAATTCGAGGGGTAGAGAAATTGGCTGGAAATTGGGAAATAGGAAAAAATATATTTTTTTCATTGTATTTGAAGGGACACGGCACATTATGAAGAAGAAAAATTATGAGGTAAGCGAGAACTCGGAAACAGTTGAGACGTGCGAGAGTAAAACTGACAGTTGCATCTAGCTAGTTAAACAAAAAATGTGATTTATTGGTAAATCTTAATGCCTATCTAAACAGCAAAAACCATAGTAACTTACAACAATCTAATCTTTTGCTAAAAGAAAGACAATGTTTTTAGTCTGACACTGTCCCTTGCCACATATCACGTGAAACAAAAAAAAAGTTTCTTGTTAATGATGTTGAACTTTGGAAGAAATCTTCAGGCTAAAGCCCTGGTCTCAATAAAATTGAGCCGTTGTGTTGAAATATATTCTCAAACAAAAACAAAGACTATGTCCAACAGCGTTGGTATTATTATCAAGAAGAATGGTCAAAATACGTAATGACTAAATATGAACCTTGTTCAATTTAATGCCACATCAAATTGATGTTGTTAGTCGATCCAAAGGAAGCAAACTCAAATCTCAAACAACCTGAAGAATACGATTTCACCGAATCAATAGCTACATCTACGGTTAAGACAGTTGGATCGCTGTGTCTGGCCATGAAGTTCTTCTGATCAAAATCCATCCTGCACATTTATAAATCTACCATTAGACCGTGGCATGCATACTGTAGCCATATCTGGACCAGTGCTCTTGCTATTCCTCTCGGGGTTCTCGCCAAACTCAAAAGTCGGATCAGCAACGTTATCGATCCTAATTTAGCAGCAAAGACTGCAGTCACTTTCTCACCGTCAAAAATATAGCTTCCCTCTGTATGTTTTGCAAATATTTTCACGGCTTCTTTCCTTGGTTCCCCAACCACATAAATTTACGCATGCTACTAGGTTAGCATCTAGGTCCCACACATTTACCATGCAAATAATCAAACACTTCTACTCGAACAGTTTCTTTTCTCACACTTTCCGCGCGTGGAACTCTCTTTCGCATACTGACTTTCCTTTGTCTCTCTTTCGCGTTATCCCTCCCATGGGTTTAGATTTTCCAAACACCCCTTCCACGTTAAGTGTCCTAAAAACCTCAACTATTTCTTCCTGTTGCTAACTACGATTTTTTTTGTTTGCATTTTCTCCAGCACCCTGTCATTGCTCCCGTGATCGGTCCATGGTATCCTCAGCATCTTCTTGTAGAACTGCATTTCTACTGCTTCCAACCTCTCCTTCATCTTTGAAGAGATCGTCTATCATTCGTTTCCGAATAGAAATATACAGCCTTGCATTGTCATAGCAGAGACATTACACCCTTGTGCAAAATTACTTGAAGCAAAAAGGGTATCTTCCTGTGATCTTTGACACTTTCGACACTCTTGGCGTTATTTTTTCTTTACGTTTTGGACTGATGGATGCACTTTGTTTCTGTTATGTCGTGAGTAAGAATAAATGACTCAACAACAGGAATAGGTTAATCGTCTCAACCGTCGTAAAACGTAGTATGAGCAATGGGTACTTCCGGGTCGTCACCGGAAATCTACGACGATCGGCTGCTCGGCACACTCTCCTACGTAGATGCCACCATTACTTTACATAGTAATGGAATAGTCCATTATAGTCGAATAGGCGCGGGCGTCCCAACAGTTTCTTTCCCTTGATGACATGAGGGACAGTTGAAAGGCTGATACCAACAATATCCGCGATCCTTCTATATGGCTTGCCAGTCAGTGCTGCGTTGCAATTTTCGTACGCCTCCTTGGAGTAAGGTCCATCGCAGACAATGGCTGTAGGACAACTAATCGTTAGTCGATATAATGGCGTCTGGGCGTGATATAAATCTGATGCAATCACGGATGTATTTTTCAAAGCCAAACAAATTTCATCATATACCCCGAAAATAGATTCATATTATTACACACTTCTGCAAAAGTCATAATCTGATGTTAAAATAATGGGTCTAAAACTGACGGTATCGTGAACGAAAGGAAATTATAGCAGTTATTTTAATTAATTAAAACAATGTTGTAGATGAAAACATAGATACCGCTAACGCTTTGCCATTATTTTGGGGGTATGTTTGGGCGTCAATAAAGTCCGTGCGCACTTTTAAAAAATTATAATTTTATTTGTATTTGAGATAGAAACAATCTGTAAAAAATGAGCTTGAATAATTAAAATTGAAAGATAAAACAGTGTTTCAACAAAATGCAGTCTCTTGTCACTTTGCTCTGCGTGTTAGAGATTTTCTAAATCAGGAATTTTCTAACAGATGGATCGGAGGGGGTTGACCGTTTTATTGGCCTATACATTCACCAGATTTGACTCCAATAGTTTTTTTTTTGTGTGAAAACAATTATGTATGCAACCAAACCTAGTTCATTAGAAGATTAGATTTAAGATTTCTTATAATCTTCCTCCCATGTAACCCCCTGCTCACCAGCGGCAGTAAAATCAATTTCTTTAGGGCGATATGATTATAAAAAAATACTTTAAACTTAATAACTGAAAAAAGAACTATTTGCTGATCCATGTTAACATGAACTTTTATCCTTGGTAAGGAACTGATGCTCAAACTTTGTAAAAGTAATTTTGATATACGTTGTATATAAATGTTGATTGTTCTTCGTAAACTACATTACTCCTGTGTTAACAGCCAATCTTTCTGTTGGAAACTGCTTACTGTCCCTTGTTAATGAAATCGGCAGCGTCTCACTTTCTTACAAAATCAAAGACACATTGAATTCTTAACAATTTTCGTTATCGTCTGCGTCTCCATCTCTTGTAAGCGACACGAAAGTCGGACAGACCAACAGATAATTAGTTCAGCCTTGTCAACCAATCAAGAATTGTGCGACATTTAATCAATGGCCATTCGACACTTACGTTCTCTTTCACTAATACTGCCACTCTGTCGTTTCAGGAGGAACAGGGATCAGCGACAAAGAACGGACGTCTTAAATGAGAACAATATCCGGTGGTGTTCCAACAGGGCGAAGGGCGATATATATATATATATATATATATATATATATATATATATATATATTTAATCGTATCACTCCGAGCAAGGCGGTAACGCCACTGATGTGCAGGGGGCTACGTAATAGTGAAAAGATCGGAAAAGAGAAAGCCGGAAACCATATCCTAAACAGGGAACAAGGGATGAGCCTCTTAACCTGTTCAATAGATGTGGATGGAGTGTGAACCGGGCGATAGATCTATCTACTCCAATTGAAAAAACGCAAAGTGAAGAAATTGGAAAAGAGAAAGCCGAAAAACCACATCCTAAACAGGGAACAAGGGATGAGCCTCTTAACCTGTTCAATAGATGTGGATGGAGTGTGAACCGGGCGATAGATCTATCTACTCCAATTGAAAAAAACAAAGTGAAGAAATTGGAAAAGAGAAAGCCGGAAACCACATCCTAAACAGGGAACAAGGGATGAGCCTCTTAACCTGTTCAATAGACATGGCTGGAGTGTGAACCGGGCGATAGATAGATCTATCTACTCCAATTGAAAAAAACAAAAACAAAGTGAGAAGATTGGAAAAGAGAAAGCCGGAAACCACATCCTAAACAGGGAACATGGGATGAGCCTCTTAACCTGTTCAATAGACATGGCTGGAGTGTGAACCGGGCGATAGATAGATCTATCTACTCCAATTGAAAAAAAAAAAAAACAGAGTGAGAAGACTGGAAAAGAGAAAGCCGGAAACCACATCCTAAACAGGGAACAAGGGATGATCCTCTTAACCTGTTCAATAGACATGGCTGGAGTGTGAACCAGGCGATAGATAGATCTATCTACTCCAATTGAAAAAAAAGAAAAACAGAGTGAGAAGACTGGAAAAGAGAAAGCCGGAAACCACATCCTAAACAGGGAACAAGGGATGAGCCTCATAATCTGTTCAATAGATGTGGATGGAGTGTGAACCGGGCGATAGATAGATCTATCTACTCCAATTGAAAAAAACAAAAACAAAGTGAGAAGATTGGAAAAGAGAAAGCTGAAAACCACATCCTAAACAGGGAACAAGGGATGAGCCTCTTAACCTGTTCAATAGACATATATATATATATATATATATATATATATATATATATATATAGATAGATAGATAGATAGATAGATAGTTACATTGGGGTGCAGTGGATATCTGCTCATAACAAGAAAGCTAAGAGCCTAATTCAAATTTCAACTGAATTCGTTGCATTCACTTCCGCGCAAGTATTCTTAGGAAATGTATAAATCCACCGCTTCTCCCTCCAGCTATGGGTTAAATTGCAGGGCATCTTAGGTTCTATTTTCTTTGTTGGCAACCAGTCTACCGCAGAAATTAAAAGCAACCTAACTCTTCTGCCCAGCCAGTAATTTCTCTTTCGAACATGATCGCCCTAGCTTGTATGACGTATGCCACTTAAATGACTATATATATATATATATATATATATATATATATATATATATATATATATGTGTTACGGAAATTAAGAAATTTTAAGGAAACTTCGTTACAAACAACCGACAATTTGAAATGAATTGTTTGAACATTATTTTTTATGGATACTCGTATTTAAATAAATATTCTGTTTTTTAATTAAACAGTATTATATATTTATAGCCACTGGCGTGATTATTTACGATAAATTTTTATTACGAAAATAGGGGTCGCAGGTTCGAATCCCGCCGAATGACACACATTTTCGTATAAAAATTTATCGTAAATAATCAGGCCAGTGGATATAAATATATAATAATGTTTAAATAAAAAACAGAATATCTACTTAAATACGAGTATCGATAAAAAATAATGTTCAAACAATTCATATATATATATATATATATATATATATATATATATATATATATATATATCACGTTGAATACACCGGTTCTCGCTCGATCACCGAAGTTGAGCCTGGTCAGTACTAGATGGGTGACCGTTTGGGAATACCAGGTGCTGTAAGCGATTATCGACGGATGTGCGTTGTGGTGCAGTGGATATCGGCTTGGAAAGAGATGTCGGTGAGCCGAGTTCGATTTCCAGTTAAACACTCTGCATTCACTTACGCACCGGTACCCTTGGGAAAGGTATTAATCCGTCCTTTCCTTCCAGTTATGGGTTAAATAACTGAGGTCTGCTGTTCATGCGATCCGTGGCCAACTTCTGCACCGATTGTTTGTTATCAGCAGTTCCAAAAATTGTGGATGGTGCTACACAAGCCTTCACCACTCTAAACAATTCTGTGTGGCAGTCTGAGTTAGACACTCATACGTCGAAATCGACGGGAGAGTCCATTATATATATATATATATATATATATATATATATATATATATATATATATAAGAGAATGGAAAGCTCGTAAAAAAAGAGAGGGCAATCGAAAATATTCTATCTAATTAATATAAAAAATTAAATAGATCAATGGATATTTTCCTCCATATGAAATATTGAGATAAAAACACAACACATAATTAAACGGTTATTAATCCAGAATTTATTTTGGCAATTGTAAAAATTACAATCTGCTATTTTCCCATCGGGGAAAAATAGATAAATACATAAATTATAATTACACTAAGATCATTCGAAAAATAACGGTTTTTAACAGAGGGGAAATAAGTTAGGTCAAAGGAAATATTTCGTATACATTTTAGCGGGAAGTGTCAAATTTCAGAATATATACACTACCGGCTATAATTATTAGGCGATCCCACTGTTTTTAAAAAAAGTGGCGTACTTCATACTATCTTTTAGTATTCATTGTCAAGTGAATAATTGTAAATGAAAATAGAATGGTTCTTTTGTTAATACTGCACAGACCTCAAATGGAACCACTATATTGAATCCATAGCAAAATCTACTGCTAAGTAGGTTGGGTCACTATGTCGATCCAGGATGTTTTTTCCACCTGAATCCATCCTGCATATATACAAGTCAACCATCCGTCCGTGCATAGAGTACTGCTACCATTTATGGTCAGGTGCCCCTGCCGCTCTCCTCAGTGTTCTTGACAAGCTTCAAAGGAGAGTCTGTAATGTGATAGGTACTGATCTGGCGACTCGACTGCAGCCACTTCTCCATCGTCGAAATGTGGCCTCCCTTTGTCTGTTCTATAAATACTTTCATGGCTTCTGCTCGGACGAACTTAAGTCACTGATGCCTCCTCGACAGGTGATTACTCGTGCAACCAGAATGGCAACTGGATCCCACCCATTCACAGTCAGGTTAGCCAAATGCAGACGACAATTCTACTCCTGCAGCTTCTTCTCTCGCACTTCCCGCCTGTCGAACTCGCTCCCATATTCTTGCTTTCCTGACGGCTACAAACTCCAGAAATTTAAATGCAAAGTCAATACTTATCTACTAACCACTGGACTCCAGCTCTCTCCCCACCCCTGTATAATCTTCCCTTTCTCTCCACCTATGTATCTGTCATCGCAACTGCTTTCTATTGTTCCTTTCTAACTAGTTTGTACTCCTCACTCTTTTCTAATTAATCGTTTTACATTTATGTAACCCCCTGCACATCAGTGGCGTTTCCGCCTTGCTCTGGGTGAAATGATTAAAAAAAAATAATAAAAAATAACATGCGCATCAAATGAATTTATAAATATTTAATAATTACCTATTTTGCAGTTTCAACAATTAAAGAATGAAGAAAATTTAGGGTGATTCGGACGAGTTCATTTTTGCTTCCTTGCCTTGTATAATTTGAAAAGTAATAATAGCAAAAGAACCATTCTATTTTCATTTAGAATTATCCAATTGGCCATAAATACTAAAAATAGTGTGAAATACATCATTTCTTTTAAAAAACTGAGGTGACCTTAATATTTATCGTCGGTATTATATATATATATATATATATTTATTTATTTATTTATTTATATATAGCAAATGTACAGGGTGCTATGGGTAAATTGTCGCTATTTGCCTTGTAAAATTTTGCAATGTCATAATAACAAAAGAACCATTCTATTTCCATTTAGAATTATCCACTTGGCAATAAATACTAAAAATAGGATGAAATACATCATTTTTTTATAAAAACTGGAATGCCGTAATAGTTATGGTCATTAGTGTATATATATATATATATATATATATATACATATATATATATATATTTTCTAAACATACGCTGTTAAATATAAGAGACAATGAATGTCTATTATGTTTAATCATGAGCCGTTCTAAACGTCGTATTTTTGCTTTTGTTTCAGTTGAAAATAAAGACAAAAATTCTCCAACATTTGGATAATTATTTATTGGTTTTCTTCTAAGCTTTCGGCTCACATGAGCCATCTTCATAGAGGTTGTTTAAACTGAAATATAAAATCCACCATCACCGACTATATTGAGTGTTGGGAGATTGCATCTCTGATAATAATCAAAAACCTAGTACATATATTGGTTTTAATACAACCACGCTCTCCCGTAGACTTACATGTCCTCTTTCTGATCAGAGCACTATTAAACAACATTTCTCTGAAAAACATAAACATGTAGGTAATATCAGACAGATTTTGGTCAACAATACGGTGATCCTTACTCATACACACAGTAAGAGGAACCTGCAGATATTGGAGGCCATGTACATCAAATCGAAACAACCAACACTCAATAAAATCAACTTTAAAACAGGAAATAACATATTACATTGCATTTGACTACATGGTTTTGTTGTCATTTCGCGCTATCCCGCGGTGTGACGTCATAAAACCGCATCGCAAACTTAAAAACTGCGTTTATTATTTTTGGTAACTATTGCCGTTGCCAAGCGGAGTTTTATGTCAAAACACAATATAAAATCGTCGGTGATGGTGGATTTCAAAATTCTATAAGAAATGTCCGAAGTTTTTCATTCTTCGGACGCTTTTGAATATATTTTTATTAATTATCAAGAATTATTTTTTTTTACTTCTAAATCTGCGTAATGTTTATGTTTATAGAGTCATGTTTATTTTATGTTCCGAAAACGATCAGCACATTGTTACCGTGTTCCTAATTGATATCATTAAGTGTAGGATTTCTTTTTTTTAAATAATAATGCATCTAATGTTGTCAACAAGTATCTCTTGGATACTATAATGCATCTGCTAAAATTTCTTTCTTCTGTTGAAACACTTTCCAGGCATTTACCTATATGATAGTAGTATTCCCCACCTGTAGTTAGAATTTTCATCTCCTCTTTTTACTAATGAAATAAAATGTAAACGGGAATTCTACTCCACCAGCTTCCTTTCTTGCAATTCCCGCCTGTGAAATTTCCTTCCATTTACCTGCTTTCGCGACAGCTATAATCTCCAAAAATTTAAATGTAAACTCAAAAGTTATCTCCTATATCCCTGACCTGCATCCTCTCTCTCATGCTCCTTTCTCCGGCCACTCCACTCTCATCAGTATTTTCATCCTTCTCTTACCTACCTTTGCGGATGACAATAATTACGCTCTCACACCCTGATTGAGCACTCTAGAAGAAAGGTAGACTTTGAAAAACAGTAGCCACTCTAGCGTGTACGCATCGCTCATTCAGTAAAAATGAATTTGAGCACTCTAGCTATTGGGCGCGTAATATGATATACGTTAAAAAGACTGCCTTCATCCACCGAACGTCCCGTGGCCCAGGGGTAGAGTCGCCGACTGACGCCAAATCGGTCGGGTTTCGAGCCTGGGTTGTGTAGCAATCGGAGTCAAACCGTACTGATGAGCTGCGAAACAAATCTGTCTGCGGATGGCTATATATATATATATAAAAGCTTGACTGTCTGTATATCAATGTATGTATCTACATTAGTTTATATATCCATTTATCTATGTCTATGAATTTTTCAGTTTCTATTTATATATCCAGCTACAGTACTATGCAAAAGTATTAGGACAAGAACTATTTTATCATTTATGAGGCATATTGACAGAAAATAAATAATTTAATTAAATTAATTTTATTTGATTTACTCAACAAATGCTTTAACAAGAAAAAAGGACTTGTTACAAAATAAATTTAATATTTAGTATTTAGCCTTTTGCTTTGATCACAGCCTTCATTCTGTCAGGCATTGACATTACTAACTTCTTCAATCTATTTTATGATATCTCCTGCCAAGCAGCTTATATTTGTTCCCAAAGTGTGTCTTGTGAAGTAACATTAGATTTATCAATTCGAGAGGGGAGAATAAAAATAAGTCAGTCATATTCAAGCATAATAAAATAATGAGTAGTTTCAAAATAACTTGTTTGATAGAAAATAGGAAAAATTAAATATAACTTCTTTTTAATACATTTCTTTTACACCTAGTTTTAAATAATCAATATTTATTAGCAATTTACTTGGCTTTTCAGCCTGTATTTGAATTCCAGTGAGGTTTTTAGGAAACCTAAATACTTTCCTAATACTTTTGCGCAGTATCGGTAGTGTACAAAAGTGTTACGACAGGGGTGATTTGAAACTTTATTTTGGTGCTTCATAAAAGATAAAATAGGTCTTGTCCTAATACTTTTGCACAGTAATCTATCTATCTATCTATCTATCTATCTATCTATCTATCTATCTATCTATCTATCTATCTATCTCAGACTCTTCATTATCTATCTATCTATCTATCTATCTATCTATCTATCTATCTATCTATCTCAGACTCTTCAGTATCTATCTTTCTATCTATTTATCTTATATATCTATTTAATGTTATATTAGATTCTCCGTTTTGTTTTAAACTCTCTCTCTCTATTATATATATATATATATATATATATATATATATATATATATACCTCAGCCTGCTTCCATCGATTTTTCCATCTGCCAGTCAATCAAAATCTATTATGTCTTTCCCCTCCGGAAACTTCTATTCCATCTCGCATTTTTCTTTTATCCCCTCCGTCTTTCCTTCCCGAGAATCCTCCGCAACGTTTCCGCCTTCCTTTCCTCCGTGCTTCCCTTTTCTTCGTCTTATTTTAAGGTCTCATCCTAACAACGCTTCCACCTGAAGACCTGTCATCCTCAATGCGGCTATCGATCAGATGGCCGTGTCTCCAATCGGAGAGCGGACCAAATGAGGCTGCTGCGACAGTTGCTGTTTATTCGGAAAAGACAGGGGATTTTGATTCTATCCCCCTGAGTCCATCAGCGCTTGTGTATTGCGTGACACAACATTTACCATTATCAGGTGACTTATTGGCAACAACTGACACCGTCTCTTTCTAATTCTACATCATTTGCATTAGTCATGAATTTATCTGCTTAGATTTTTTCAGTTGTGCGTATAATTGTCTGAAATCCTCATGTATACATATATTTTTTTTCTAAATAAATATGCTTTTATTATACATGACTGACCCACAACTGTACATAACTAGCTTGGAATAAATTTTGAATTTATATAAATATTATCATATGTCAATCTTGAATCGTAGAGTCCCTTGCTTATATATATATATTTTTTCTAAATGTATGTGCTTATATTGTACATGACCCATGAATGTAAATAAATAGCTTCGAATAAATTTGGATTTTATATGAATATAATCATATCTCAATCTGGAAATCGTAGAGTGTGACGCTTTGCATATATATATATATATATATATATGTGTGTGTGTGTGTGTGTGTGTGTGTTTGTATGCAAATATTGGTTAAACACGCACATTCCCATGTATATAAAATACAGATAGATAGATATTTTATGACATAAAATTATTTTTAATTTGTTCCCATATTCAAGTAATAAATTATTTATATGTGTACCATATATATATATATATATATATATATATATATATATATATATATATATATAATAAAATTTGTTTTTATTTAAAATTTATTTAATTTAAATTGCGACATGTAAATTTCTCTGTTTCCAGATTTTAACTCGTCATCAGGCATGTTGAATTATTGTTTTGAAAATTATTTACATTTAAATATTCGAACCTACGCCCTCATTTTTCTGAAAAAACCATTGTCAGATTCAACGTGCTTTTAACTGACATGGGAAGCGAATGTCGCATCATTGCTCCTGAAGTCACACTTGACAAATCGAGAGTGAAAACAAGAAATATTTAGTATGGGAAGACATTGGAATAAACCAATGGCTCCTATTAATAATTATAGGCGTTTAAGGATATTTGTGATGATTTCATAGTTTATCTTGATCAGGTTAGATTTCAACTGTTTTATATGCACGAGTTTGTTGTTGCTTAGAAATCTTTCATGTAAACAAAAACAGCTTATAATTATCGTTTGTCCGTGAATTGTTATGATATATAATGTAATTTGACATTTTAAAAATGGCTGATTTTTAAAAAAGGCCGAAAGTTTAGATTGGATTATTAAAAATCATGTTTCAATATTGTAGTTTTCCTTCTTCATTTAATGATAATGCTATTAAAGTTATCAGAGAATACGAAAAAAATTACATAAATTAAATAGACAAAAATTTATTATTATCTATTATATTACTTAATGAAACATGCATGAATGAAAAAATACTGCCTAAACACACACACACACACACAATTTATATATATATATATATATATATATATATATATATCCGAGTGGATACAGAACGAAGAAAGAATTCTTACAACGTCCAAAATAATAATTTAAAACTGTGCTCGATATATAATATATAGAGCTGTGAATATTTATTATAAATTATAATTTAGAACATGTACACAATCATTCTATATATATCTGCTACAAAGTTACGATTGTTTCGACATTGAAACTTCAATGTCTCATCAGGCGGTGTGTAAAGTAACGGAAATCCTCTTTTCTTATATTTATTTAGTTTTGTTAGAGGTGTTCGTGGGGGTTAGTGATAGGGGAATAAGTCTCAGACCGTTGGAATTTTTGGTGAGGGTGTTTTAAGTGGTTGATTAATGAGATTCTTTCATTTCTAGAGAGTTGTAAGTTTTTATTATCTAGTGACTAGACTATATCCTATTAGATTTCTTAGAAGAGCCGGTAGTGGTTGGTGCTGATATTTTTAATTTAGACAGAGTCTTTATAATTAATGTAAATTTATATATTTAATCTTAACTTTGGATTTAGGGAATATATTTTTTCTATTAGATTTTTAATTTTTAATTATTAATTAGATCATAGTTTGGGAACTGTTTTTTCTATAAAATTTTAAATTTTAAATTTCTATTCTTATATCTAGTCAATTGTGAATATAGTGGGGGTTTGTATTTAAGGTAATAGTTGAAGTTTTGTGTGTGTTAAGGACAGTATATATAATTAATGTAATTATGGTTATTAGCCTTACTTTATAATTTAGTAAATCGATTACTTCTATAAAATTCTAAATATTATTTAGAGAATAATTTCTAATTTAATTATGAATATTAAACCTTACTTTAGCATTTAGTAATTCGATATTATTATAGTATTTTATATATATATATATATATATATATATATATGAGGTCATAGCTCTGGCAATTGTAGTATTTTTTTAGCATGATTGTAATGTTAGTCCTCTAATGTGCTTGCAGTTTACTGTGGTTTCATGCCTATGGCTTAAAAGCTTGTTACTGTTCATATATTTAAGGATCTCAATTTTTCCTTGAAGACAGAGGAAACATGGTTCCTTTATAGATTTAGCTGTTTTTGCTTGTTTAAGGATTTTTCATTTAACTTTAGGGGTTTTATTTTCGTCTTTTAACTTCCAGAAGTATTTGGAGAGAGATGTCATGTTTTGTTTTTCTTTGTTATTGAAGGATGAGAGGTGATTGTAAAATCGCTTTTTAAATACGTTTATGGTTTTTCCTATATACATTTTTTCATCCTTAGGATTCTCCATGGATGAAATCGAACACATATATATCAGGGATTTCGTTAGACATTTATTGGTCATGGTGCATTGGTTAGGGTTTCTACGGTTACAGAGGTTGTTATTATGGGCCGGACTGGTATTAGTGTTGGAGTTATTTTTGTTATGTGTTTTTAATATTTTGTTATGTACTTTAATTATTTTTTTAGATTATTGGAGCAGCTATAGCTTAGTTTAATTGTATTTTTTTTAAATATTTTATTTAGAGGGTTATATTTGGGGAAATGCTTATCTTTTAGTTGAAGAAATTTATGTCTTAGCTTGAAGTTAATTGATTGATTAAAAAGAGGGTTATACCATAATACATATATATATATATATATATATATATATATATATATATATATATATTATTTATTGAAACATGTATTATTGAATAAATGCTGCCTAAATACAGACACGCACAATATATATATATATATATTAGTCATCCACATACAAGCCTGTTTTGCTGTATCACAGCTCATCAGTGTGGCTAGACGCATCCACTTGCTTCTGGTCGGGATCGAAACTCAACCGATTTGGTGTCAGTCGGAGTCGCTACTCCCTAAGCCATCGACGCATGGAATCAGAGAAGGGAAATTTTAACGGGTTGTGTACAAGCTGTGTATACACACGCCAGTCGCCGAGAGACCTCAATTCATTTCTGAAGAGTCACGAATATAGCAGAAGTGGAACTGTTTTTAAAATTTTCTTCTCCAGAGAGCTCAATCGTAATAAGAGCATAATATATTAGTCATCCACATGCAAACCTGTTTCGCTGTATCACAGCTCATCAGTATGGCTAGACGCATCCACTTGCTTCTAGTCGCGATCGAAACTCAACCGATTTGGTGTCAGTCGGAGTCGCTACTCCCTAAGCCATCGACGCATGGAATCAGAGAAAGGAAATTTTAACGTGTTGTATATAAGCAGTGTATACACGCGCCAGTCACCGAGAGAACTCAATTCATTTCTGAAGAGTCACGCATATAGCAGAAGTGGAATTATTTTTAAAATTTTCTTCTCCAGAGAGCTCAGTCGTAATGAGAGCATAATATATTAGTATATATTGCTATATATATTACTATATTACTATATATATAGATATCACTTAACGATATTACTAATATTACTATATATATATATATATATATATATATATATATATCACTTAATGAAGCATGCATTAATGAGAAAATGCTGCCTAAACACACACACACAATATATATATATTATTATGGTCATATCACGTTGAATACACCGGTTCTTGCTCGATCACCGAAGTTAAACAACGTTGAGCCTGGTCAGTAATTAGATGGGTGACCGCTTGGGAATACCAGGTGCTGTAAACATTATTGACTGATGTGCGTTGTGGTGCAGTGGATGTCGGCTCGACGGGGAAATCAGTGAGCCGAGTTCCAATTTCAGTCGAACAATTTGCATTCACTTACGCACTTCAGCTATCTTCTGTAAGAGGTCCTACAATGTTTTCAACTTGTCTGCAATCAACACTGTGTCGTCTGCGTCGCGATGTCATATCTTCAATATGGCAGTGAATGTTGGACAATATCAACAAAGATTAAGGGAAAACTTGAAGTAACTTAAATGTGGTTCTACAGAAGGATGCTGCGGATATCGTGGACCGAGCATGTGAGCTATGACGAGGTGTTGGAAAAAATGGAAACGAAAAGGAAATTAATATTGAGCATCAGGAAGAGACAAATGAAGTTCCTTGGACATGCAATGAGGAAGGAGGGCTTGGAGAACCTGATACTAACAGGTCAGAGAGAAAGAAAAAGAGACAGAGAAAAGCAGCGGATAACATATTTAAAGGGCCTGAGCAGGTGGATGACAGAATGGAGGCTGAGAGACGTGACAGGAGAAAGCGTGCAAAGAGCCACCAGAGATAGGGAGACATGGAAGGCCATGATCGTCTACATCCTGAAAGGACAAGGTATATAGAAGAAGAAGAAGAAGAAGAAGAAGAAGAAGAAGAAGAAGAATAGAAGGATTAACCAATCAGAAGGCTCAAATATTGAAAGCGACGTGTATAAAAGGCGACCATATTTTTCCGACTATTGGCAACATCGTACGATTCATTAGATTGTCCGACTCGTGAGTGTTAATCTTTGACGTTGTTTCATTGAACAGATTACGTACTGCGCTGTATTCTATAATCATAAACTATGGTGGACATGGTCAACAGAGGATATCATGGACAGAGCACGTGACTAAAGATGAGGCCTTGGAGAGGATGGAAACGAGGCGAAAACATATTTCCTGCGTGATATAATGAAACTTTGCCATCACTCTAGCCTTCTTTTATGTACCGGGTTTCTTAAGAACGTTGTCAATCATGACCCTCCACATCTTCCCGTTCGTTGTAGTTCTTAATATATTTTAGTTAGTTATTTCTCCCAAAACCCTCTTAATATATATCAACAAAAAGAAGGCCCCCAAAATGTTAACTACATGTCGGAGAATCTAAAATAAAACAAATAAAGAAATTTAAATACCTGAGACGCATGCAGACAGAGGATGGAAAGTGCGACATGGAGATCCAAAGACGCATTAGCATGGCCAAGTCAGTCAGTCAGTTAAGTGCCATACGTGATACACGCTTGGGCGATCATGTCTCGAAAGAGACATGACTGACTGGGCAGAAGATTATCCCGCAGTAGGTTGCCATTGCTTTCTGCTGTAGACTGGTTGTCGACCAAGGCTATAGAACCCAATCTGTCCTGTTATTTAATCCATAACTGGAAGGAAGAGACGGATTAATACCTTTCCCAAGGGTATTTGCGCGTAAGTGAATACAATGGATTCAACTGGAATTCGAACTCGGGCCCCCGATTTCTCTTTCCGAGCCGATATCCAGTGCTCCACAACGCACATCCCATGGCCAAGTACGCATTTAAAAAACGAACCAGAGTACTGAAAGATAGGAAAATCTCATTGGACACAAAGAAAAGAGTACTGGATTGTTATGTGAAAGAGGAGACCAATATGCCAACTGCTAGTTTGAGAATCTAAACTAAAACAAGTAAAAAATTCAAATACCTGATTTGACAGAAGATGGAAAGTGCAACATGGAGATCCAAAGACGCATTGGCCTGGCCAAAGACGCATTGGCCTGGCCAAAGACGCATTTCAGAAGCTAACCAGAATACTGAAAGACAAGAAAATCTCATTAGAAAAAAAAGAAAAGAGTGCTGGATTGCTATGTGATGTCTGTCCTTCTGCATGGAAGTGAATGCTAGACGGGCTCATCAAGGATGAAGGAGAGGCTTGAGGCAACAGAAATATGGTTTTACAGAAGGATGCTGAGGATACCATGGACGGAGCACGTGTGCAACGATGAGGTGTTGAAAAAGATGTAACCGAGAAGAAAACTTATAATAAATATCAAGAAGAGTCAAATGATGTTCCTTGGACACGTAATGAGGAATGATTGCCTGGAGAACTTAAATTTTACAGGTCGGATAAATGGAAGAAAAGCCAGGGGTAAGCAGTGCGAGATGTATTTGTTAGTCGTGAGCAAATGGTTAACGGAGCGGGGGTTGGAAAAGATATGAAGAAAAAAATTACTAAGAGCGACAAGATACCGACAAGTGGAAAACCATGATCTTCTACGTTCAGAAGGGACAAGGTACATGAAGAAGAAGGCGACTCCGGGCCCATAAGCTCGGGCAGAAATTTTCCTCTGGCAGGGTCTGGTTCTTGTTACTGTACCCTGACGAGTCTACACTTCGTTTTATATACTCCGAAAAATACACACAGTAATTTTTAGCAACACAGTGTTCCTGTTACATTTGTTACCATAACTCACACCCCTGAAGATGATCCCGGAAAAAGGTTGAAAGTACTTGGGTACCTTGCTAAATCAATGAAAATAACATCTGCCAACGTTACAGCTCATGTCTGACATCTATTGAATGTAATACGCGAAAGATTGTCCGTGAGTATGAATGAATTTTATTCAAACTAAGCAAACATAATATTTGCAATTTATTTAATCTGACATGTTTTAAAAAATTGCTACCTAATTACACAAATATATATATATATATATATATATATATATATATATATATATATATAAAAGTACTATTTATATATAATATTGTACAATCGTACTCGCTATAAATTATATATTAATATTAAATATACACTATAGTCTCAAGAAAATGTATAGAGGACGCACCACCATATATATATATATATATATATATATATATATATATATATATAAGAGACAATGAATGTCTATTATGTTTAATCATCAGCCGTTCTAAATTCTGATATTACCTACATGCCCGTCCAGAGATTGTATATCTGTTACTAATAATAAACCCACTGCATATATTGATTTTACTACAACCACACTCTACCGTAGACTTACCTGTCACCATTCTGATCAGAGTTTAAGTAAACAACCTTTCTTAGAAAAACATAGCCATATAGGTAATATAAGACAGATTTTAATCAACAATACAATAATCCTCACTCATACACACAGTAATAAGAACCTTCAGATATTAGAGACCATCTACATTAAATCCAAACAACTCACACTTAATAAAATCATGTTTAAATCTGGTCATAACACATTACATAGCATTTAAATATATAGTTCTGTGAACAAATCGAGCTCTCACGCGGTGTGACGTCATGGAACCGCATTACAAATTTACGAACAGCGTTTGCTATTTAGTAACTGTTATCGTTGCTTAGCAAAGTTTTATGTCAACACAAGATAAAATCCTCGCTGATGGTGGATGTTTTCATGTTAACGTCCTTGTAGCCTCTATGAAGATGGCCCATGTCAGCCGAAAGCTTAGAACCAACTTAATAAAAAATTATACAAATATTGAAGAATATTTGTCTTTCTTTTCACCTGAAATTAAAGCCAAAATAAGATGTTTAGAACGGCTCATGATGAAACATAATAGACATTCATTGTCTCTTATATTTAACAGTATATGTTTAGAAAAAACAATATATATTTTCAAAAAGTGAAAAAGCACGTAAATTAAAACTCACTGTTCAAGCATTTAATTTTATAAAAAGTGCTCGATACAGAGTAGAGCTTAATATTGTAATTTTGTTATTACAGGGGTTTATGCTTTTATAAATCATTGTGATACCATTGTTGCAATACACACACACACACACACACACACACACACACACACACACATATATATATATATATATATATATATATATATATATACTATAGTAATAACAATACCATGAGTAACAGAACTAACTCTGCCGAAACTGGTATTAATTAAGCTATAATTTAAATCGTCTTGCACAACCCACTCTTGAAATTGTCTTGAACAACCCACTCTTTAAATCGTCTTGCGCAACACCATATATATATATACATATATATATATATATATATATATATATAAATAAATAAATGTAGAACTTAATATAGTAATTTTGTTATTACAGTGGTTTATGCTTACATATATATATATATATATATATATATATATATATATATATCTAACTTAATGTTGTAATATTGTTGTTGCAGTAGTTGACGCTTTTATAAACCATTGTAATAACAAAGTTACAATATGTATATATATATATAAATATAGAAATTAATATTGTAATTTTCTTATTACAGTGGTTGATGCTTTTATGAACCATTGTAATAACAAAGTTACAATATATATATATATATATATATATATATATATATATATTAACTCATGTTGTATCAACTCAATTTACTTAATGTTGAAGGAGTAATCTACAATGCTACGTCATTTATATTATATTTATCATAATAAACTCGTGTACACACGACCGGCCATGACTACTAGTGCCTTGTTCTTGTTCACAGCCATCAGCGTGCATTATAGATGGCGAATTTGTTAGGCCGCGTCGAAAACATATAAGCCTGATTACTAGGATAGATAATAATATATTATGTAGACACACACATACAGACTCTCTCTGTCTCTTTGTCTCTCTCCCACACATAGATATGCACTCACATACCGACACAAATAATTTCAAACTTAAAGCAACATCACTACTGCATATCTATCTATCTATCTATCTATCTATCTATCTATCTATCTATCTATCTATCTATATATATATATATATATATTTTTTTTTTTAAATTGCACTTTCAAAAATTTCCCCCCATCAGAGGATTCAAAAAAACACCGTTACGTGAGCATTCTTAAAAAAGAAAAAAAAAACGGTAAAATCAGTTATTGCAAATCGCTTGAAGACACCACTCATGGTAGAAACCTAGGTCGCGTAATAACTCGTTTACAAATGGAAAATATTCAAGAGTTCTAAAATATAATTGTATTGAACACTTTTTAATTCAAATGTGCATTGGTCTAGTCTTATTATAACCAGAAACTGAGTAATTAAAGAACCAATATATATATATATATATATATATATATATATATATATATATATATCAGATTTTATTAAAAATCTTTCAGGCATTCCGAATTTTCAAGCAGTTCCTGTGTCGATCGCTTCCGATCAAGACAAGTTAGCGAACGTCTGAATAATCCGAATGCCTCGCCACTTCAAAGCTAATTTGCGGCCAACAAAGTAATTTCACTCTTATTTTCAGATCTACACGTCGTGCTGACCAACCGATGACTGCCAAAGACGTGGGTAATAGACTGACCTATGAGTTCACGAAATCTGAAGACCCTGCGGGCAGCGATCAATACTGAAATTAGAAATGAAAACGCCCTTTACATATCTGCATGGGTCTGTGACGTTCAGAGGAAATCTATCAATCTCTGCTCATCGATACTAATTTTCTTTGTCTTTATGTTTGGTCATGCCGACCAAGCACAAAGTTACCTAGTCTATTTTTTGCATTGTTAACAGTAATTACATTTTTTTAGTATTAAATAATGTATCGAAATTTTTTCCCGTCTGAAACCATCCTGCACATGTATAAATCTACCATCCACCCCTGCATTGAATACTGCTGTCATATCTGGTCGGGTGCTCCTGCTATCCACCTAGGTGTCCCTGACAAATTCCAACGGATAATCTGTCATGTGATAGATCCAGACTTGGCAGCTCGGATACAGTCACTTTCTCACCGGCGCAATGTGGCTTCTCTCTGTCTCTTCTACAAATTCTTTCACGGCTTCTGCTCCGATGAACTTAGCTCACTGGTGTCTCCTATACATGAATTTAATCGAGCCACAAGATTAGCAACTAGATCCCAATCAGTTATTGTGAAACCAATAAATTGTAATCGTAAATTCTACTCCAGTAGCTTCTTGTCTCGCACTTCCCGCCTGTGGAATTCCCTTCCATTTACTTGCTTTCAAGAAAGCTACAATCTCCAAGAATTTAAATGAAAGATCAACAGTCATCTCCTATCTCACTAACCTGCATCCTCTCTCTCATGCTACTTCACTCTCATCAGTGTTCCCATTCTTCTTTTACCCACTTCCTGACACCCCCTATAACCTGCCACTCTTTCTCATAACCTTCCTCCTATGTAATCCCCGGCAAAACAGTGGCAATAAAATGCCTTGCTTGGGGTGATATGATTATAAAAGTAAATGTATAAATATTCTTCTTCTTCTTCTTCTTCTTCTTCTTCTTCTTCTTCTATGTGCCCTGTCCTTTCAGGACGTAAGCGATCATGGCTTTCCACGTCTCCCTATCCCTGGTGGCTCTTAGCACGCTTTCTCTTGTTAACCACGCAATCTCCGTTCTGCCATCCACCCGCTGAAGCCAGTCAATACGTTACAGGCTGTTTTCCCCTTTCTCATCTAACATATCTAACCTGTTAGTATCAGTTTTTCCAAGCCCTCCTTCCTCATTGCATGTCCCAGGAACTTCAGCTGTCTCTTCCTGATGCTCAGCATTAGTTTCCTTTTCGTTCCCATCATTTCCAAAACTTCATCATTGCTCACATGCTCGGTCCATGTTATTCATAGCAACCATATTTCAGTTGCTTAAAGCTTTCCTTCATCTTTGATTATATTATCCAGCATTCACTGTCATATTGAAGAACTGGCATCACATATCAATCCAATACTCTACTCTTTGTTTCTAGTGAAATTGTCCCGTTTCTTAATACTCTACTCAGCTCTTGGAATGCATCCTTGTGCTTTTGGATCTCAGGAATATACATGTATAGAAACTGCTGTGACCACAAAATGAGGGTTCAGTTTATATATTGATTGTAATATGGAATTGATCCCCAACTTGATGTCCAGGATGTTTCTTTAGAACCACATTTCGGTTGCTTCAAGTTTATCCTTCATCTTTGATTATATTATCCAGCATTCACTGTCATATTGAAGAACTGACATCACATATCAATCCAATACTCTACTCTTTGTTTCTCGTGAAATTGTCCCGTTTCTTAATACTCTACTCAGCTCCTGAAATGCATCCTTGTGCTTTTGGATCACAAGAATATAAGTATATAGAAGCTGTTGTGACCATAAAGTGAGGGGTCAGTTTATATATTGATTGTAATATGGAATTGATCACCCACTTTATATCATGTATGCTTCATCAGAACCACATTTCAGTTGCTTCAAGTTTTTCCTTCATCTTTGATGATATTATCCAGCATTCACTGTCATATTGAAGAACTGACATCACATATCAATCCAATACTCTACTCCTTGTTTCTAGTGAGATTGTCCCGTATTTAATACTCTACTCACCTCCTGGAATGCATCCTTGTGCTTTTGGATCACAGAAATATAAAACTACTGTGACCACAAAGTGAGGGGTCAGTGTATGTAATGATTGTAATATGGAATTGATCCCCCACTTTATATCCATTATGCTTCTTTAGAACCAAATTTTGGATGCTTCAGGTTTTTCCCTCGTCTTCGATGATATTGTCCAACTTTCACTTCCGTATTGAGGAACTGACATCACATAGCAATCTATCACTCTCTTCTTTGTTTCTAGCGAAATTTTCCTTCGACCTAACCTAAATCTCTTTCGACTTTGATTCCGTGAGAAGACTAAAAGAAATTCTATCCTTGTCAGACTCTCTACGGAGTTAGGGAGACGTGGAGGGCCGTGATCGCCTATCGTTCTGAAAGAATAGTGCACGTAGAAAATAAAAGGTTTTCATTTTGCTATCGGTATGTGCGTTCTGGTGCAGTACATATCGACTCAACACGGGAAATCGGGGAGCCGAGTTCAAATTCCAGTTGAATTTCTTGCATACACTTACGCGCAAATACCCTTGGGAAATGTATTAATCCGTCTCTTCCCTCCAGTTATGGGTTAAATAATAGAACAGATCGATACTGAAATTAGAAATGGAAACGCCCTGCGCATATCTATGAGTCTCGGAAGTAATCTATTAATGTCAATGTGCTCATCGATACTACTTTTCTTTGTGGGTATGTGTTGTGGAGTATTCAGACTATTGATTTAATTCTTTTTGTTTAAGATACAGTTGCAGAGTAGTTTTCGCACTGAAGGTTATAATCGTGCTATGTCAGTTGCTAATCGACTTAACGTACCAAAAATATTAGGAACTTGGTAATCTTCCACTGAAAGCTTACTCCTCAGTATTCGGCTAACTGTCAGCTAATATCAACTGCCTAAGCATTTCAGAAGTTGAGTAAGGTATTAAGAAACAGGACAATTTCGCGAGAAACAAGGAAAAGAGTACTGGATTTCTACGTGCTGCCCGTCCTTCAATATGGCAGTAAATGCTAGACAATATCATCAAAGATGAAGAAAACACTTGAAGCAACTGAAATGTGTTTTACAGAAGGATACTGCGAATATCATGGATCGAGCATGTGAGCAATGATGAGGTCTTGAACATGATGGAAACAAAAACGAAATTAATACGGATCATCCGGAAGAGTCAACTAAAAATCCTGGGACATGCAATGAGGATGTAGTGCTTGGGGAACCTGATGCTAACAGGCCAGATAGAAGTGACAAAGAGACAGGGGAAAACAACGGATAACATATTTAAAGGACCTAATCAGGTGGATGACGGAACGAGGATTGCATGGTCTAACAGGAGAAGGCGTGCTCAGAGCTACCAAGGATAGGGAAACGTGGAAAGACATGATCACTTAGGTCCTGAAGGGACAAGGCACATAAAAGAAGTAGTAGTTCCAATGAACACCAATAGAAATCTGAAGAACTCAATATTTATTGTATCGAAACAAACAATTGTGGCACAAGGCCAATTTGGGAGGGTGAAAATCTCAGGCTGATCTTGAGTCAGTCAGTTAAGTGCCATACGTGATAAACGCTTGGGCGATCATGTCTCGAAAGAGATATGGCTGACTGGGCAGAAGATTATTCCGCAGTAAGTTGCCATTGCTTTCTGCGGTAGACTGGTTGCCAGCCAAGGCTATAGAACCCAATCTGTCCTGTTATTTGACTTATAGCTTAAGGGAGAAAATATTTATTAGATTATATTATTAAGTAGTAATTAATAGAGGGATCAGTTTATTACTTCATAACAATAGAAAACCGATCCCCCACTTTATTCCCACTAGCTGTCTTAATTATATTTCCAACTATTATATTTAGTCAATCAGTTAAGTGCCATACGTTATATACGCTTGGGCGGTCACGTCTCGAAAGAGACATGACTGCCTGGGCAGAAGATTATCCCGCAGTAGGTTGCTATTGCTTTCTGCGGTAGACTGGTTGCCATCCAAGGCTATAGAACCCAATCTGTCCTGTTATTTGACTTATAGCTGGATGGAAGAGACGGATTAATTCCTTTCCCAAGGGGATTTGTGCGTAAATGATTGCAACAAATTCAACTGGAATTCGAAGTTGGCTCTCCGATTTCTCGTTCCGAGTCGATATCCACTGGACCACAACGCACATCAATCATTGCATTCACTAACGCGCAAATGTCCTCATCTTTGTCGCCATTTATACGACGTTTAATAATAGATCATTCTATTTGTCTATATTTCTGAGATGAGGTAGTATTTACAGTATTTACAGTATTTACATTATTCGGACTATTGTCCTCATCTTTGTTGCCATTTGTACGACGTTTAATAATAGATCATTCTATTTGTCTATATTTTTCAGATGAGGTAGTATTTACAGTATTTACATTATTCGGACTATTGTCCTCATCTTTGTTGCCATTTGTACGACGTTTAATAATAGATCATTCTATTTGTCTATATTTCTGAGATGAGGTAGTATTTACAGTATTTACATTATTCGGACTATTGTCCTCATCTTTGTTGCCATTTGTACGACGTTTAATAATAGATCATTCTATTTGTCTATATTTCTGAGATGATGTAGTATTTACAGTATTTACATTATTCGGACTATTGTCCTCATCTTTGTTGCCATTTGTACGACGTTTAGTAATAGATCATTCTATTTGTCTATATTTCTGAGATGAGGTAGTATTTACAGTATTTACATTATTCGGACTATTGTCCTTATCTTTGTTGCCATTTGTACGACGTTAAATAATAGATCATTCTATTTGTCTATATTTCTGAGGTGAGGTAGTATTTACAGTATTTACATTATTCGGACTATTGTAATCATCTTTGTTGCCATTTGTACGACGTTTAATAATAGATCATTCTATTTGTCTATATTTCTGAGATGAGGTAGTATTTACAGTATTTACATTATTCGGACTATTGTCCTCATCTTTGTTGCCATTTGTACGACGTTTAATAATAGATCATTCTATTTGTCTATATTTTTCAGATGAGGTAGTATTTATATTATTCGGACTATTGTCCTCATCTTTGTTGCCATTTATACGATGTTTAATAATAGATCATTCTATTTGTCTATATTTCTGAGATGAGGTAGTATTTACAGTATTTACATTATTCGGACTATTGTCCTCATCTTTGTTGCCATTTGTACGACGTTTAATAATAGATCATTCTATTTGTCTATATTTTTCAGATGAGGTAGTATTTATATTATTCGGACTATTGTCCTCATCTTTGTTGCCATTTATACGATGTTTAATAATAGATCATTCTATTTGTCTATATTTCTGAGATGAGGTAGTATTTACAGTATTTACATTATTCGGACTATTGTCCTCATCTTTGTTGCCATTTGTACGACGTTTAATAATAGATCATTCTATTTGTCTATATTTCTGAGATGAGGTAGTATTTACAGGATTTACATTATTCAGACTATTGTAATCATCTTTGTTGCCCTTTGTACGACGTTAAATAATAGATCATTCTATATTTCTGAGGTGAGATATGCTACACTGGAATTTTACCCGCTGCTTGCTTTAGATCGTTTACTGGTCAATATCAAATTTGACAGCAAACTAAAGTTTTTACTTCATGTGACCTTTCAACTGTTTTTTCAAACACAAATCCTTCCCATATCCATGAAATGTGTCAAGTGTTTGCTTTGAGTTAAAGACTGTGAGTGAACTCTCATCCACGTCACTGTACACACCCACCACCCTTTTCATTGTCATTAACATAATTTAGAAACTACAGTCAACAAGGAAACTGTTAATCAACTCAGTAAGGATGACATATTGAGCTACAAGCAGTACAGGTGTCGAACGGCTCGGTCCAATGCTGATATGCTGCCATTTCTTACAGAGTGAGGCAATAGACAGCATGCATCTGAAGGACGATTACATTAGATATTTCCAAAGCCATTGACAATGTATGGCATAAAGGGTGACTGCATAATGTCTCTACCTAAAGAATCCGTAGAAGAAGCTTCTCGGTTATAAAGTCGTTCCTAATGAGCAGGTCCCTGAAAGTACTTGTTAGCGACCAGTCCTCCGAAGCTCAAGAATATGATGATATATGGGTGCACATCCAAAACACTACCTCACCAGAACTTGGCAGCTGATCATCTCAGAAAGAGAAATCCTGAAGTTGCTCGGAGCTTTCAAAGAAATGTCGTTATTATAGCAAAAAAGATGAGGAGAACAGTTCGAATAAGGTAAATAGTGTAAACAATTACAATAACTCATCTCAGATTTATAAACAGATACTGGAAAAATCCAGAGTGAACAGCGGCCAAATCGTCGAGATTATGGCAACAGAGATGAGGACAAATGTCCGAACAATGGAAATAGGGTAAATAATTACAATACCTCATCTCAGAAATATAAACAGATATTGAAGGTGAATATGGCAACAAAGATGAGGACAACAGTCCGAACATGAATGACTGAGCAGAAGATTTTCCTGCAGTAGATTGCGTTGTGGTGCTATGAATATCGGCTCTAAAACGAGAAATTGGAGAGCCGAGTTCGAATTCCAGTTGAATTCATAACATTCACTTACGCGCAAATAACCTTGGGAAAGGTTTAATTCATTGTTTCTCCCTCACGTTATGGGTTAAATATCAAAACAGATTGGGTTCTATAGCCTTGGCTGGCAACCAGTCTACCGCAGAAAGTAATGGCAACCTACTGCGGGATAATCTTCTGCCCAGTCAGTCATGTCTCTTTCGAGACATGATCGCCCAAGCGTGTATCACGTATAGCACTTGACTATTATATACTCTTGAAATGAGGTAGTACTTATACTGTATGTATTAAAATTGAGTTGTAGTGAAGTGGGGACCCCGTATCATAGATTCAGTGGTGGCATGCAACCCTTGCAATAGCCCCGTCTGTAAGTATAAATTTCCTTGTAGTTACCATTTTCTTTTTTTTTTTCTTTTTTTAAATCGTGTCGCCCCAAGCAAGGTATTTTACTTCCACTGTTGAGCAGAGGATTACATGGGAGGAAATTTGTGAGAAGGAGTGTCAGGTTGCGGGGTGTGACAGGGAGATGGTGGGGGAGGGATGAGAGTGCTGATGAGTGGAGTGGACGAAGTAAAGAGCACGAGAGAGAGGATGCGGGTTAGGGAGATGGGAGATGACTGCTGACTTTGCATTTGAATTCTTGAAGATTGTGGCTGTCGAGAGGGCAAGTATGCGGAAGTGATTTCCACGAGGGGGGGGTGCGAGAGGGAAAGCTGCTGGAGTAGAATTTGCGTTTAAAATCCTTTTGCTCACATGTTTAGCTCATGCCGTTTTCGGTATTTGAGAGTCTTTTTCACTCTTTTCTTTTTTCTTTGTTTTTCAATTGGAGTAGATAGACTAAACTAAACCATCGCCCGGTTCACACTCCACCCACGTCTATTGAACAGGTGAAGAGGCTCATCCCTTGTTCCCTGTTTAGGATGTGGTTTCCGGCTTTCTCTTTTCCAAACATTTTACTCTTACGTAGCCCCCTGCGCATCAGTGGCGTTATCGCCTTGCTTGGGCTGATATGATTAAAAAAAAAAATAATTACAATACCTCATCTCAGAAATATAGACTAATTTAGAACTTAATACTCGTCAATTTATGAGGATGTAAAAGTATAATAAATAATAAACAGACAGACAATGTTGGTCATATTTAATATAACTGGTTATATATATATATATATATATATTAATCATATCACCCCGAGCAAGTCGGTAAGGCCACTGGTGTGCAGCGGGTTACTTAAGAGTGAATAGATTGGAAACGAGAAAGCCGGAAACCACGCCCTAAACAGGAGACAAGGGATGAGCTTCTACACCTGTTCAATAGACGTGGGTGGTGTTTGAACCGGGAGATAGTTCAGTCTATCTACTCCAATTGAAAAAAAAAATAATAAACAAAAAAGAAAAGTGAAAAGATTCCAAAAGAGAAAGCCGGAAAACACATCCTAAACAGGGAAGAAGGGATCAGCCTCTACACCTGTTCAATAGACGTGGGTGGTGTGTGAACCGGGCGATAGTTCAGTCTATCTATTCCAATTGATATATATATATTTTTAATTCAGATATTTCAATCCAAGGGAAAAAAGCAGGAAGGTAAATTCCAAAAACCCGATCCTAATTAATATTAAAAAGTTTATTTTAATATTAAAAAATGATACAGGAAGAGAGCTCCATGTAATAAAAAATTACAGAGCAAATATATATTAAAAAAGGATTAATTCAAAGATGTTGAATGGCTATTTCGATATGAAGATCCCCACGGGGGATAACACATCACCTCAGCAACAGAAAAATCCTTTCAGAAACTGGAGAAAAATTAGGATTTTTCTGTTCCCCGTGGGGATCTTCATATCGAAATGGCCATTCAACTTCTTTGAATTAATCCTTTTTTAATATATATATATATATATATATATATATATATATATATATATATATATATATATAAAATAAAATATGTGATTTAATGAATATCAGCTTGGAATGAGCCGCGTTCGATTTTTCCAGGCTAATTCGTGTCATTCCCTTCCACACAAATACACTTGGTAACGATATTAATGCATATATTCTCCCTCCAGCTATGGGATGAAAAACTGAATAGCATGACAGATTTGGTTCTATATTCTGGGTTGGCAACCAGTCTACCGCAGAAAGGAATCACAACCTCCTGCGGGAAAAAATCTTCTACCTAATTATACATCTCCCGAAAAAGACATAATCACCGGACTGAGAGAGATAATAATAGTCTGATGGCTAACTTTTGGGCAGCCTGGTATTTTCTATGATGACATGAATTTTTGTTGTATCTGAGGAAATGATAGGAACATAAAATAGGATTGATGCTCTGTAGAAACGAATATTCAAGATGTTGCATCGCAATATATAGATATATATATTTGTGTCCGCGCACCTATGAGTGTGTGTCAACATCAAGGATTTCGACTGTCGGCTGAATTACATTACGCCGTGACATTGAGGTCAGAATAGGCTTCAGTACTTAGGCATTTTTTCCTGTAAATCTTATCCGTTTTTCAATATCACCACTCAGCATAGACATATGGACGTTTTTGACAACTCACAAACATACATTCAATATATGTGAAGTGTATATATATATATATATATATATATATATATATATATATATATACAATTTATTATATATATTATATTATTTTTATTAAATATAAATATATAAATAATAAAAATTATATAACTAAATATAAATATATGAATAATAAAAAATGATATAACTAAATATAAATGATATAACTAAATATATAAATAATGGATAAATGATATAACTAAATATAAATATATAAATAATAAAAAATGATATAACTAAATATATAAATAATAAATAAATCATATAACTCTACCATGATAGATAACATGGTAGAAAGCTGGGTAGTGAAATAACTAGTTTAAAAATGGAATATATATATATAACTTATACACACACATATATATAACTTAAATACTTACATGTATATTTATATATCTTCTAGCAAACTTACATGTTTACATATATATATATATATGAAATGAATTGTTTGAACATTATTTTTTTATCGATACTCGTATTTAAGTAGATATTCTGTTTTTTTTTATTTAAACAGTATTATATATTTATATCTACTGGCCTGATTATTTACGATAAATTGTTATTACGGAAATGTGTGCTATTCGACAGGATTCGAACCTGCGACCCCTAACTATATAGGGGAAGCTACCATTTGATCTGGCAACGTCTTAGACCGCTCGACCACGAATGGCCTCCAGTCTAAACGAGGGTCCAATCAAGCCTATATAACACAATTTTCGATTTATCGTAACAACCATATCTGCTCTGAAATGTATCGTAATGTCAACAAATGTAAACATGTTCGGAAATTAAAGAAATTTAAACGAAACTTGGTTATAAACAACCGACAATTTAAAATAAATGTTTGAAATATATGTATGTATATCCGAGTATAGGGTACGTATGGATGGAATAATATTCCTTATCCAAATAAACACAATTCTTAAAAAAGTGCACAATACAAATGAGAGCTAATATTATTTATTCAGAAATTTTAACATGGATATACTATAATATCACTAACAACGTAGCGATTTTGTTTCAAAAATTCTTGTATCTTGTCAAGTGATGAGGCATTTGAAAGAAACCACATCACTTGACAAGACACAAGAAGTGTTGAAACAAAATAACAACTTTTGTCGTGATATTATAACATATCCATGTTATAACTTCTGAATATATATATATATATATATATATATATATATATATATATTAGCAGTATAGCCCGGCGTTGCTCGGGTGTAATGAAAGCTTTAAAACTAATCCATGGCCCTGGAGCTCAGACTCTTTGGACGTTGGCACGAAAGACTAAAAAGCAATAGTTGTTAAAGCAAAACCGACCGTAGACTGAAAGAAAAATGAATGGATGTAAGTCAAATTTTGATTTCTTGGTATCGATATCAAATTTTCTGCACTATTTTAATAACTGCAACCTAGAAATCTCTGAATATCGTTTCTTATCCCTTTGTCTATCAGTGTATCAAATTTCATTAAAATCGGACCACTCCTTCTATAACACGATTTTTTAAATTATTGATTTTCGATATTTATTGGGGGTACCTCGACACAAAATCGAGCTACGAACACTCACAGACGCTTATAGTACAACTGTGTAAATTTTCAAGAAAATCAGTTCAGCCGTTTCGGAGTCTATAGGTACCGGATACACAGACACACAGACACACACACAGGTACAGACAAAATTCCATTTATAAATAAGTTTATATATATATATATATATATATATATATATATATATATATACACACACACAGAAAGAGAGAGAGAGAGAGATTAAATTATTTAATACCTACAAATGTTTTATTATCACCATCACTCACTGTGAAATGTTACATGCACGCACGCATGCTAGCACGCATTCTAGCACGCATGCATGCACACATACACGCACACACATACAAGCACACGCAGGTAAATCATTTAGCTGATTGATGTAACCTTCAGCTTCCAGACTTCAGAGTTTTCGTGGACGGGATATCCGGCAATTTCTATGTCCACTCATGAATGGCTATCAGAAATTTGTTGCTTATACACCTTGAGTTTTCATTTTGGTATGCACTTTTTGTTAGTGCAAGTTTTTTCACTGGCAATCTATTATAAGTATACATCATATATATATATATATATATATATATATATATATATATATATATAAGAAAAAATAAGGCAGACACGTTATTTCATGGCAGATCGGAAATATAGACCTTTTTCAGGCGAACCATCCCCAATTTCCGTCTTTATTGCACAAAGGATTTTACACGAATCCTTTGTACAATAAAGACGGAAGCTGATGATGGTTCGCCTGAAATAGGCCGACACTTCCGATTTACCACGAAATAATGTGTCTGCTTTAATTGTTCTAATATTTGCTCTATATTTATTTATATACATATATATTTAGGCGGATTTACGTTGTGGTGCATTGGATATCGGCTCGGAACGAGAAATCGGGGAGCCGAGTTCGAATTCTAA
>JBBBDQ010002134.1:2057500-2060000 GCA_037127315.1 Ascarosepion bandense | reverse complement strand
AGAAATGATGGACCAAATAAATAAGTGCCAACATCAATTAGAATCAAAATGGTCACATTACAAAAAATAAAAACACCACCCCGACTGCAATAACTGATTTTTTAAGCCTACACCAGTGGGAATAAATAAGTTTTATTTTTTTGTTAACCGTTGTAAATCCCTTTCTACTGTTAAAAAAATAATTATGCTGAATAAATTTTTTCAAAGTTAGACCATCTTATGTTCTCATTTATTTATTACCAGATTATATGGTAAAATACTAAAATATGTACATTCTGGAGAGTGAAATATACGATCGTGGGGAGGATAGGTCATGAGTCTTTAGTGAACGACCACCTGCCGTATGCGACTAGTTTTTGATGGCATACAACAGTATTCAGATTTATATTCTTTTTTTTATTTTTTATTTTTTAAACGTATCACACAGAGCAACGCGGTAAGGCCACTGATGTGCAGGGGGCTACGTAATAGTAGAAAAGATTGGAAAAGAGAAAGTCCGAAACCACATCCTAAACAGGGAACAAGGGATGAGCATTTCACCTGCTCAATAGACGTGGGTGGAGTGTGAACCGTCGATAGATCTATCTACTCTAATTGAAAAAAAAGTGAGAAGATTAAAAAAGAGAAAGCCGGAAACCACATCCTAAACAGGGAACAAGGGATGAGCCTCTTAACCTGTTCAATAGACGTGGGTGGAGTGTGAACCGGGCGATAGTTAGATCTATCTACTCCAACTGAAAAAAAGTGAGAAGATTGGAAAAGAGAAAGCCGGAAACCAAATCCTAAACAGGGAACAAGTTATGAGCCTCTTCACCTGTTCAATATACGTGGGTGGAGTGTGAACCGGGCGATATTTTAGTCTATCTACTCCAATTGAAAAAAAAAATGGTGGTGAATTACTAAGTTTTAACTTAGTTAAAGTCCAGTCAACGAGTTTTCTGCTAAAATCAAAAAAAATTTTTAAATAATTTGAAGTAATTAATTTATGTAGAAGCGTATCTCTTTTTTTTTCTTTCTATTTTACAGATAAAAATGACTATTGTTTTTAGTTTATTTTAATTGCAACGTGAACAAAAAACGTTCTCGGTAAGAAATATAGACTCCAAAAACCTGATAAGTTTAACAAAATTTCAATTATATAACGGTCAGTTTTAACTCAGCACATGAAGATTGCGTTGTGCATGGAATTCCGACTTTATATAACACATCACTCAATAAGTCCGGGGTCTGACACATAAATATCTTTACTAATAAAAAAAAATCCATTTGATTTTTTGAAGTACTAAATTTCAAATGGCATGTGACAAAATTTGGGCCCAATCTGATTAATAGTATACAAATTACAGTTATTTAATTGAAGCTAGTGTTGGATATTTTCAAAACAATGGAAAAATCTGGATTTCGTGTGTCGGAAAAGCATTGCTTTCTGATGGAAAAATACTGTTTAAGCAAAGCAATGGCTTGATACGTGCTATTTGGACTCTGTCCCGTTGGAAACAACGATTTAGAGGTGGTATGCAAACTTTAATCGAGGTCGTAGAGACAAAAATGATGCTGAACGCTCAAGTCATTAAAAATCGGCAGTTGTCCCGGAAAACACCACAAGTATCCACAAACTCGTTTTGGCCGATTGTAAATTAAAGTTGCGTAAGATAGCAAAGAAGTTTAGCATATCAGTGGCAGTGCATTCGCCATTTTTACATGAACGTTTGTCATTGAGAAAGCTGTGTTCAAAGTGGGTGACGCGTTTGCTCACAGTCGATCAGAAACAACAATGCATCGACGATTCAGAGAATTGTTTGCAAACATTTCGTCGCAAGAAGAGATTTTTGTATAAATATGTGACAATAAATGAAACATGGATCCACCACTTCACTCCGGAGTCAGTCAGCTGAGAAGATAACAGTAGCTGAAGGCCGTCCAAATCGACCACAAACGCAAACCTAATCAGGCAAGATTTTCGCCTCCGTATTTTAGGATACGTAAGATATTTTGTTCATCATTTTCCTTAAGAATGGATAAACCATCAATATGGAATATTATATAGCATTATTGACGCGTTTGAAAGAAGAAGTAGCCCCAAAACGGCCACAAATACAGAAGAAAAATGTGATCTTTTACCAAGACAACGCACCGTGTCACAAGTCGATCGCAACGATGGCAAAATAACATGAATTGCACTTCGAATAGCTTCTTCATCCACCCTATTCTCGAGATATGTACTCCACCCTGCGATTGCTGTCTGTTTTCAGACCTCAAAAGAATGTTCCAGGGAAAGACATTTCGCTCCAGGAAGAAGTGATATCGGAAACTGAGGCGTATTTTGAGGTGAAAGGCATAGCATTCTACAAAAAAAAAAAAAAAGCATCGAAATGTTAGAGAAGCGTTGGAAGCGTTGGAATCATAACACTAGAAGGAGACTATGTTGATGAATAAAGTCGATTTTTGCCTAGGGTTTTGTGCATATATCCAGGTAAAGAAGACCCAAGATTTTACGATT
>JBBBDQ010002134.1:2047500-2052500 GCA_037127315.1 Ascarosepion bandense | reverse complement strand
ATAGATAGATAGATAGATAGATAGATAGATAGACAAACAGACAGGCAGACATATTTTTAAAACAGATAGATAGATATGAACAGACTGTTATAGAGAGATAGATAGATAGATAGATAGATAGATAGATAGATAATGAAGAGACATAGATAGATAGATAGATAGATAGATAGATAGATAGATAGATAGACAAAATTTTTAAAACAGATAAATAGATACATGACTGTTATAGATAGATAGATGGATAGATAGATAGATAGACAAAATTTTTAAAACAGATAGATAGATATGAACAGACTGTTATAGATAAATAGATAGATAGATAGATAGATAGATAGATAGATAGATAGATAGATAGATAGATATTACTAAATACAATATCTTAGATAGAACGAAGAAGAATGACCTTGGTGCACAACACATATGCTGTTTTACATATTCGCCCCACATTTGACACATCGTTGTCGTTTTTGTTTTTCTTCCTCTTTTTCTTCTTCTTCTTCTTCTTCTTTTTATTATTATTATTATTGTAACTTTCTGATTTTTTTTATTGAAATAATGAATTTGTGAAGTGTGTAGTCTCGATAAATCTTCAGTACTCTGTCGCTCATTCATTTTAGCTGCTGCTGTTGACACCATTCATTTTTTTTTTGCAATCGCCATAACAGCGTAGTTGTCAAGCTTTAAGCTTTGACATTCTTTTGTATCTGACACGATGCGATTCGCCATGTTGGATTGTACGATTATTTTTGCAACAGTAAATCAGAAAAAAAAAAACAACAACAAATAGATAATTTTATTTTATTTTTTTATTTTTCTTACCTTGGTTTCTGATCAAGGAATTTTATCACAAAAGGCGAATATGAAGTACAGAGGAGGCGCGGGAACTCAGCGAATCCGTTCTCCTCACCCCCGTCTCCTCGGCTGACGTCGATTTGCACCGTTTTCACAAACACGCAAGTGCGATGACGTCACCCGGCAGGTGGCACTGAAGATTACTTCTTTCACCTCAGCTATTTTTTTTTTTTTTTTACCTTCAGCATATGATTCTTTTGTCTGCGACTTTCTTCAGAGTGCAATAAAAGCGCTATACACAAAAGAATATGTTTTTAATCTCTCCGCCTCTTTATCTATCCATATATGTATACATATATACGTATTATGGAAACTAAAAGAGGGGAAAGATGGAACAAAGTATTGTACTCACAAAGGGTAGGTCTGGGAGAGGAAGTAAGTAATCTGGCGTCGTCGTCAAAAATACTAATTTGGCGGACATGTGTGACATTAAAATCACCTGTAAATTTGTAGATTATCATTTGTTTTGACATTTTTTAGTGCAGTATCATAGATTACACCCTAAATTTTCCGATTATAACAAAAAAAATGAACAAAATTCATTATTTAAGATTTTAAAGGGGTGCTCAGTTTCTCATACAGTCCTATAGTAAATCGATCCTCCATTTTGGAAACACTCGTGTTGGGGTAGCTTTGATGTCGCTGAGACCATGTATAGAGAAGCTTACAAATTTGAAGATCGACAAACCCATGGAAAATTTTTAATGATCCCTACTTCATATCAATGAAAAATAAGTTATTTGAAACATTTAAAAAAAAGTTTTGGACAGTTTCTTTAAAATAATTCCTGTTATTACAAAATTTGAAGTAAAAAAAATATGACATGTAAAAGATTAAAACAAATTTGCCAGATAATCTTTGAAATAATTCCTATTCTAAAAAAAATTTGAATGAAAACACATTTACGGAACGATTTTTTTCATTAATTTCCTACAAGTTTTGGAAAAAAAAGAAAAAGCACAACAACTCGAAGCGAGTGTTTCCAAAAAGGAGGATCGATTTACTATAACGTTGTATGGGAAACTGAGCACCCAATAAAAATCTTTAAATATTGAATGTTTGCCAAACTTTTTTGGAAATCAGAAACTTTAGGTACTAATCGATAGGAGGATGCGGTTTCCGGTTTTCTCTTTTCCAATCTTTTCACTCTTTTCTCTCTTTATTTTTTTTCAATCGGAGTAGATAGAATAAACTATCGCCCGGTTCACACACCACCCACGTCTATTGAACAGGTGAAGAGGCTCATCCCTTTTCCCTGTTTAGGATGTGGTTTCCAGCTTTCTCTTTTCCAATCTTTTCACTCTTACGTATTCCCCTGCGCATCAGTGGCGTTATCGCCTTGCTTGGGGTGATATGATTTTTAAAAAAATACACAGAAAAATGTCAAAACGAATGAAAATCGACAACTTTGCAGGTGGTTGTAATGTCGTACAGGTCCGCCAGTAATTTTTCTCCCGACCGAACTAGGGACATGGGATTGACGATTCTTATAGACGCTCTAGCCTCGTCGAATCCCGTTGAACGAGACCTAGAGAGATTAAAACGTGCTACAATCTTTCATAGAGCAGTCTTGTACAAATCTTTAGTAAAGCTCACTAGTTACGGACAGGTGAGTGCAAAGTGTTACCAGTTCTTTTGACTTCCGTTACCATTCCAAGAAAGATTCACTTCAAAGACATATTCTGCGAACTAAGAAAGGGTGAGATATTCCAAATTTAGGTCTGCGAGCCGAAGTTAATTTCTATATCTAGGGAAGATATATTTTCATTGGAAAACTGCGCCATGACTCTGTAAGCTGTACCATGTGCTGCTGGCTGACACAGGCAGGACGAACAACCCGTGTGTCTTGCCTCCACAAAGCTGACTAGCTGACTTCCAGTTTCGTTACTATGTAGTGACATCACGAAGTAGCTGTCACGTGTCCCAGGTCGCGTAATCTCAACCAAACGAAGATAATCACCTATTGTATCTTTACATAGAATATAAGGTTTAAATTAAATCCTGAAAGGGATTTATACACAATTATCAAAGAATAATATTAAATTAATATCTAAACAAATTATAATTAGGAATGAGTCATATATTTTAGTGCGACTATTAAGATAAATTTCTTTTTATTATTTTAAAATCGGACATTACTTTCCAAAATAAATAATAGTTTCATAACATATTATCAATTTTGCGTTATATTCCAATACTGTGGATCTATACACCCTTCATTATTGTCATTATTTTATTACTAGTTTTATTTCATCTTATTATTGCTGCTTTTTATCCCAACACTCTGGCTCTATACACTCTTCATTATTACTATTATTTTATTATTAGTTTTATTTCATCTTATTATTGTTGCTTTTTATCTCAACACTCTGGCTCTATACACTCTTCATTATTACTATTATTTTATTATTAGTTTTATTTCATCTTATTATTGTTGCTTTTTATCTCAACACTCTGGCTCTATACACTCTTCATTATTACTATTATTTTATTATTAGTTTTATTTCATCTTATTATTGTTGCTTTTTATCTCAACACTCTGGCTCTATACACTCTTCATTATTACTATTATTTTATTATTAGTTTTATTCCATTTTAGTATTGTTGCTTTTTATCCCAACACTCTGGCTCTATACACTCTTCATTATTACTATTATTTTATTAATACTTTTATTCCATTTTATTATTGTTGCTTTTTATCTCAACACTCTGGCTCTATACACTCTTCATTATTACTGTTATTTTATTATTAGTTTTATTCCATTTTATTATTGTTGCTTTTTATCTCAACACTCTGGCTCTATACACTCTTCATTATTACTATTATTTTATTATTAGTTTTATTCCATCTTATTGTTGCTTTTTATCCCAACACTCTGGCCAAATACACTCTTTTGACTTTCTTTACCTTTACAAGAAAGATTCACTTCTAAGCAACGTCAAAATTTGCGTTGCAAGTCTTGAATTCGTCTTTCCTTCCCATGCCCTACTTGCCGGTGAAATAATCCAGTCAGTATATCCGCTTGACGAAAAATAGTTCAAAACCCTTATCTTTGCGGTTAAATCTGTTGAATTCATTAAGAGATAATTTGCTGATATAATTTCCTCACATTTTTCTAAAGCAAATTTATTTTATATTTTAACAGTCAACCATCTGTTTCACCCCAGAATACGGGGATGACACATTACCACACGCGTATACGAGATCGATGAACACAAGATGTTCAGGAGCGATACAAACCGTTAACTCGCTCACTTAGTCCTCAAAAAGAGGACCATCGTAGAAGACATGTGAAGCTGTTTCCTCTAACCGAAGCTTGCACTGATGACCGTCGGGCAAATCTGCCGATTCGCACTTTGAAGACTACGTTACTGAGATATTTCTCAGTAACGTAGCCTTCCATTATAAATCAATCGCCAGGATTTTGGACTTCAATCGCTGTTGGCGTCTAAAACCGGAAAGTGCAGACAAGCCTCAGGGTTACTGTTATGACTCCAAATGTTTTTTTGTTTTTGTTTTTTTTGTTTTTATATCTGACTGACTCTCTAGACTAGAACATCATGTGTTTCGGCGAATGACTCTTCATTTTAATTATTTCAACTCAAGTAAGCTATTGTCTCTATCTTTATTGCAGTTATCACAACGTTTCTAACGTTTTAACCTCTGATCTTCATCAGGTTCCTGTAGATCCGTTTTACCTACAAGAAAATTTTGAATTGAATATTTGATTTAATCTAATTGCGTAGATGTTTGTCATTACTTTGATTATCTCATATTTTTCTTTCAGCATATGATTCTTTTTGCTTCCTCTTTCTTCAAAAATAGAGTCATGGTCATCTTCTTGAGTCCAATGAATAATATGTTCTTTAATCATACCGCCTCTTTATTTATCTACATCTGTATATCTATACATTTATATATGATATAACTGACAAAGACCTTATCTCTGTTCGAAGACTTTATCTTTGTCCCAACACCAATATCCTTGTTCAAAGAACTTATCTTTGTTCAGAAATCTCATCTTTGCGACTGGCTTGAAGTTTCGCGGATAAATCTGATGAATTCATTAATAGATATTTACTGAGATTATTTTCTTACAATTTTCTGAAGCAAATACTTTTTAAAATCGACTTCCTCAAATAATCAA
>JBBBDQ010002134.1:1975000-2042500 GCA_037127315.1 Ascarosepion bandense | reverse complement strand
AATCCGTCCGTTCCCTCCAGTTATGGGTTAAATAACGGGGTAGGACTTGGGACCCTGCCCTTAAACAAATCCCAATGAGACTTGCTCCGTCAGGGAGGAAGCCCGCTCAACCCGACTAGGGTGAATGCGGCATACATACATATACATACATGCGCGATGCACGCTTGGGCGATCATGTCTCGAAAGAGACATGACTGACTGGGCAGAAGATTATCCTGCAGTAGGTTGCCATTGCTTTCTGCGGTAGACTGGTTGCCGACCAAGGCTATAGAACCCAATCTGTCCTGTTATTTAACCCATAACTGGAGGGAAGAGATGGATTAATACCTTTCCCAAGGGTATTTGCGCGTAAGTGAATGCAAGGAATTCAACTGGAATTCGAACTCGGTTCCCCGATTTCTCGTTCCGAGCCGATATCCACTAATGTAAATACTGTAAATACTACCTTATTTTAAAAATATAGACAAATTGAATGATCTCTTATTGAACCGCGTACAAATGACAACAAAGATGAGGACAATAGTCCGAATAATGTAAATACTACCTTATTTTTAAAATATAGACAAATAGACTAATCTATTATTAAATGTCGTACAAATAGCAACAAAGATGAGGACAATAGTCCGAATAATGTAAATACTGTAAATACTACATCATCTCAGAAAATAAAAAAAATATATGTATCAGCCGAATTCAATTAGTCTTAAAACTTTAAACATTGTCTAGAAGAGAAAATAGTTAATCTCACTTTCTCAGAGCAACAAAGTTACTAAATGAATGATCAGAATTTATCTCAAAAAGGTAGACATAAAAACAATTTTACTACTTTTCTTAAAAATTGTAAAATAAAAACGAATATCTTCTAAAATATCACCATGACGAATGGAAATATATACATTATGTACAACGCTGATAAGGAGACACTGTTTATACAAAGGCAATACAAAATGACCAACTTCCAAAATTATATATATTAATATATATTTAAACAAATTTGTAATAAACATTCGCTTACTCTGCATTAACATATAAGATATTTATTCTCATTTTAATTTTATTTACCTGCTCTGCCATGCTGTCTTAATGCATATTGGCAGAGAGCGTCCAGAATATTTTTCGTAGCTGATTGCCATTTCTTTTTCCAGTAGACTAAGGCGATAGAATCCAAACTGTTGACGCTTGGGGGATCATGTCTCAAAAGACGTTCTCAAAGTAGGTTCCCATTACTTTATGCGGTAGACTGGTTGCCAAACAACGCTATAGAACCCAATTTGTACATCTATTTAACCCATAGCTAGAAAAAGAAGAGATGGATTAATTTATTTCTTAATGGTATTTTCACGTATGTAACTACAAGTTCAATTCGAATTCGAACTACGCTCTCTGATTTCTTGTTCCGAAACGATAACCACTGTACCACAAAGCACATTTTTGCCGGTTTGAAATAAATTATGGCTCTCCACGTCTTCCTATCCCTGGTGCCTCTTAGCACCCCTTCTTCTGTTACACCATACAACCCTCATTCTGTCATCCACTAGCTCAAGCCCATAAATCTAGAATATAAATGTACAGAAACTAGCATGGCCACAAAATGAGGGATCAGTTTATATATTGATTATAATATATATTTGATCCCCCACTTTATATCTACATTATAATTTCTTATAAACAGTTGGCATATATCTTCTTCTTCTGTGTGCCCTGTTCCTTCAGGACGTAAACGATCATGGCTTTCCACGTGTCTCTATCCTTGGTGGCTCTTAATATGTTTTCTCCTGTTACTCCAAGCAACCCCCATTCCGTCATCCGCCTGATTAGGCCCTTCAAATATGTTATCTGCTGCCTTCCTCTGTCTCTTTTCCCTTCTATCTGGCCTGTCAGTATCAGGTTCTCCAAGCCCTTCTTCCTCACTGAATGTCGATGGAACTTCAGTTGTCTCTTCCTGATGCTCAGTATTAATTTACTTTTCGTTGCCATTCTTTCCAACACCTCATCGTTGCTCACATGTTCGGTCCATGATATCCGCAGCATCCTTCTCCAAAACCACATTTCCGCTGCTTCAAGTTTTTTCCTCATCTTCGATGACATTGTCCAGCTTTCACTGCCATATTGAAGAACTGGCACCACATAGCAATCCAATACTCTACTCTTTGTTTCTAGTGAAATTGTCCCGTTTCTTAATACTCTACTCAGCTCCTGGAACGCATCCTTGTGCTTTTCGATCTCAGAAATATAAATGTATAGAAACTGCTGTGACCACAAAGTGAGGGGTCAGTTCATATATTGATTGTAATATGGAATTGATCCCTCACTTTATATCCAGTATGCTTCTTTAGAACCACATTTCGGTTGCTTCAAGTTTTTCCTTCATCTTTGATTATATTATCCATCATTCACTGCCGTGTTGAAGAACTGACATCACATATCAATCTAATAGTCCTTTGTTTCTAGGGAAATTTTCCTATGTCTTAATACTTTACTCAGCTTCTGGAACGTGTCAATTCGCCTTCGGTACTGTATATTTTATATTCAAAGCAAAACAGACAATAACTTTATTAGTGAGAAACATTATTCTTTTTATAATTCTTTTCAATAAACTTAACTCCCGCTTCAGTAGCTACTACGCTATTTTTTATTATGATTTAATGATGACCATTCAGAATGTGAGCACTCATGTGTCTCCATGACTTCCCATCCTTTTTAGATCATAGCAAGGTGTCTGTTTTACTCACCTTTCCACTTTATCGTCTACCATCAATTTACATTGGCTTCTTAGTTTCCTCTATATCTCTTCATTTCATATACCTTGTGAATGTTAAATTCTCTAAGCCTTTTTTCGTATTATGTATCCAATAAATTTCACTTGTCCTTTTCTGATTTTAAACATACTTACCCTTTTTATTACCATTTTCTTTAAAACTTTTTTTTTTAATCATTTCATCCCGAGCAAGGCGGAAACGCCACTGATGTGCAGGGGGCTACATAAATGTAAAATATTAATTAGAAAAGTGTGAGGAGTACAAACTAGTCAGAAAGGAACAATAGAAAACTGAGAAAGCAGGTGCGATGACAGATACATAGGTGGAGAGAAAGGGAAGGTTATACGGGGGTGGGGAGAGAGCTAGAATCCAGTGGTTAGTAGATGAGTATTGACTTTGCATTTAAATTTCTGGAGGTTGTAGCCGTCAGGAAAGCAAGAAGACGGGAGCGAGTTCCACAGGCGGGAAGTGCGAGAGAAGAAGCTGCAGGAGTAGAATTGTCGTCTGCATTTGGCTAACCTGACTGTGAATGGGTGGGATCCAGTTGCCATTCTGGTTGCACGAGTAAACACCTGTCGAGGAGGCATCAGTGACTTAAGTTCGTCCGAGCGGAAGCCATGAAAGTATTTATAGAACAGACAAAGGGAGGCCACATTTCGACGGTGGGGAAGTGGCTGCAGTCGAGCCGCCAGATCAGCACCTATTACATTACAGACTCTCCTTTGGAGCCTGTCAAGAACACTGAGGAGAATGGCAGGGGCGCCTGACCATAAATGGCAGCAGTACACCATGCACGGACAGATGATTGACTTGTATATATGCAGGATGGATTCAGGTGGAAAAAACATCCTGGATCGACATAGTGACCCAACCTTCTTAGCAGTAGATTTTGCTATGGATTCAATATAGTGGTTCCATTTGAGGTCTGAGGACAGGGTAAGTCCGAGGAGGCGTAGTGTATTACTCTCCGGGAGAATCACCGGGTCCATGCTTATGGGAGGCAGGAGAGGATGCCTGTAATGGTTGACAGACAACAGCTTGGTCTTAGATGAATTAAAGTTGACAAGCCACTTCTTGCCCCAGTTCACCACAGAGCGTAGATCCCGCTCAAGGTCAGAGACATTGGCCATTATATTTCTTGCATTTTCCAGTACGTTTTATGCTAATCTGGTCTTTTACCGATGTGCTGATAACTCTGTTTATAGATTTGTTACTTATCGTTTCTTACCGACGATCCATATTTGAAAAATTCCATTCCAAAAAGATTTGCGTTGGGAAAGGTATTAATCCGTCTCTTCCCTTCAGTTATGGATTAAAAAATAGAACAGACTGGGTTCTATAGCATTGGTCGGCAATCAATCTACCGCAGAAAGCATTGGCAACCGACTGAGGGATAATCTTCTGCCCAGTCAGTCATTCTCTTTCAAGACCTGATCCCCCAAAAGCGCGTATCACATATGGCATTTAACTGACTGACTGTTATAAGTAAACTGATTTCCTTATTTTCAGTTCTACAAACAAGAATTAAAGCTGGGATATTCTAAAGAAAAGTTCCAAGCCAACCTCAACTTCAAACAAAGCAGACATTTTTTCATTACTTTCCGCTCTAATCATTTTACTGGAAGAGATACCTTCACACATTCTGTCTAAGATATACAGTGAGTATATCAGAACCGACTGGATGAAGATACAATTTTTTATTCCTTTCCTTACTTAGAAGAGAACAGTTCCGATATAAAGGAAGTAATTTATTACAGTTTTCTGTTCTGAAATGGATGTGTCTCAGCTAACAATGTGGTGATTATAAAAACATGGCGAACAGATTCAATATGATTCAGATTATAGGTTACAGCCGATGGCAAAATACAAAGAAAACTGAGACCAGGAAAAAAGAATCCATTTTTTTTCGATAACCATAGAGACAGACTAATTTATTTACAATATATCACTCTCTTCTTTCGAATCCGTGTGATTGAAAATGTTTAGAACAAAGAATAATTCGGAATGACCATAGTGAAATTAATGATTTCCTCAGAGGGAAAAATTAGCGTTACTATCGTTTGAGATTCATGCCAGTCGGTTAAGAGCCATATGTGATACACACTTGGGTGATTATGTCTCTTTCGATCCATGCCTGACTAGGCAGACTAAGGTTGCCATTTTTTCTGCGGTTACAACAGTTGCCAAACAAAAAGCAAAGAAACAAGACTTGATACAAGCAAACTACCTCTCCGTATTATATTTTATGGTTATTTTTGGAGCCTTTGTTGAAGAAAAGTTATTTCTCAGTGCAAGTAGATTCAACAAATCCGTTGACTGATAGAACCGAATTTATTGTGGTATTGAATCTATAGCTGGAAGGCGAAGAGATGTATTAATACTTTTCTCAAGATTATTTGGCATGTCTTGTCGGGTACTCCTGCTATTCATATCCAGGCACTCGACAAAATCCACGGAAATATCTGCAAGTTAATCGGTCCTGACCTGGCCTTTCAACCGACCTGAAGTGGAAATCAAATCTATAAATTCGTCTACTGCAATAAAGTTTGGGTCCTTCTATTGGCCTAGAAAAAATTTCGTAGAATCCATTTTAAACTCGTCCGTGCATTGAGTACCGTTGCCATATCTGGTCGGATGCTCATACTATATTTTTCGAGATTCTCTACAAAATCCAGAGAAGGATTTGCAATGTAATTGGTCCTTTCCTTGCATCTCAACAGACCTGAAGTGGAAAGTCTACATCAAATCTATAAATTCATCGACTGCAATAAAGTCTGGGTCCTTCTGTCGGGCCAGAAAACTTTTTGAACTCGACCGTGCATTGAATACCGTTATCATATCTGGTCACATGCTCCACCTATATTTCTCGAAGTTCTCTACAAAATCCAGAGAAGGATCTCCAATGTAATCGGCCCTGACTTAACATGTCGAATTTAGACCTTTTTTTACCGACGTGACATGGCTCCTTTCTGTCTTTTCTACATTATTTATTGGTAAATTATCTGATGATTATTTTGGCCCTCTGGTACTCTGTCCCTGTGAATTTAAGCGTTCTGCAACATTGGCATTTGGTCTTACCTTTTTACCGTTGAAATAGTTTTAAATCTAACTCCCTTCTGTTTATTTGCTTCCCTGATAAAATCTCAAAAAAAAAAAATAAATAAATAAAAATAAATAAATAAATAAATAAAATAAAATAAAACACCAATTGATATTATCTATCTTCTTGAATACCGTTCATATTTTATTCTTTCTTCAATGTCCGCTTTACATAGTTTTCTCACAATGTGACCTCCTGCTCTATGGTGGGCGTCCAGGTCTGCGCGGAGAGGAATTTTTTTCTTTATAATCATATCGCTCCAAAGCAAGACAGTTTACTGCCACTGGTGCGCAGAGGGAAAAGTTATAAGAAAGAGTAACACGTTATAGGGGGTGTCAGAAAGTGGGTAATAGAAAGATAAGAATACTGATGAGAGTGGGGTGGACGGAGAAAGGAGCATAAGAGAGACGATGCAGGTTAGTGAGATAAGAGATGACTATTGGCTTTAGAGTTAAACTCTTGGAGATTGTAGCTGTCGAGGAAGCAAGTAAACGGAAAATAAGTTTTTTATAATCATATCGTACCAAGCAAGGCAGTTTACATAAGAGGAAAAGTTATGAGAAAGAGTGACAGGTTATAGGGGGTGTCAGGAAGTGGGTAAGAGAAGAATGAGAATACTGATGAAACTGGAGTGGACTGAGAAAGGAGCATAAGAGAGATTATGCAGGTTAGTGAGATAGGAGATGACTATTGGTTTTAGATTTAAACCCTTGGAGATTGTAGCTGTCGGGGAAGCAAGTAAACGGAAGAGAATTATTTTTTATAATCATATCGCCCCAAGCAAGGAATTTGCCTGCCACTGTTTTGCAGGGGGTTACATTGGAAGAATGTTATAAGAAAGAGTAACAGGTTACAGGGTTTTCAGGAAGTGGGTAATAGAAAGATGGGAATACTGATGAGAATGGACGGAGAAAGGAGTATGAGAGAGACGATGCCGGTTAGTAAGATAGGAGATAACTATTAACTTTACTTTTAGATTATTGGATTTTTTAAAACATAAGTGGATGCAACGAATTTGAACTCGGCTCCCAGATTTTTAAGTGAGAGCCAATACCACAGTGAGAGCCAATACCACAGTGAGAGCCAATACCACAGTGAGAGCCAATACCACAGTCAGAGCCAATACCACAGCGTACATGAGATTCGTGGTAAACCTTAAAATCGTTTTTCGGGGAAATAAATTTCTCAATTTATTTAACTTTCATGTCTCTTTCTAGTATCGATCGGGCATTCCTTCCCAATATTTTCTTGATGGTTGGGCGTAAAGTCAATATGTCGATTTTATCTTTATATAGGGTGTTGCAGCAAAATCCTCCTCGTGATAAAAAAAAAAAACGGACAGTTAATTTAGCAACAGTTAGAGTTACATACCACTTTATTTTTCAGTGTAACCGGCGGCGGCGGCGACGACCATCTCAAGGTGGGCGAGAAATGATTCACACGCTTTGACGACCATGTCCTTGTCTATTACGGCAAACGCCTCCACGATGACAGCTTTCAGAGAGTCGACCATGTTGTGAGCGTTCTTGTTAGACTTGGCCTTGATCACGCCCCCTGAGGAAATAGTCAAGGGGGTTGTAGTCGGGTGAAGAAGCTGGCCACAATTCCGGTGACCAGTGTTGAGGAACATTGTTGAGCAGCCATGCCTGCGTCGTCTTGGCCTTGTGTGCAGAAGCGGAGTTCTGCTGAAAGACGTAGGGACTTTCAGCGGCGATCTCGTTCAACCAACGCTCCTCAGCACCTCCTGGTAGATCTCAGCCGTGACTCTCAGGCCTTTTCAAAGAAGAACGAAGGCATGACTTCCCACTTGCTGGAGATAACGCCAGGGAATATGGAGGGAAACTTCGTATGCTTCACGACGATGTATTTGTACTGTCGTTCTGCCTGTTGCGTGTCTGGTCCTGGAGGGAATTCTTTTCATTAGAGAAGAAAATCAGTATTCTTTCAAAAGGGCCTGAGAGTCACCGCTGATGCCTACCAGGAGGTGCTGAGGAGCGTGGTAAATCTCTGGATGGATGAGCTTGCCGCTGAACTCCCCTGCGTCTTCCAGAAAAACTCCGCTCCTGCACACAAGGCCAAGACGACCCAGGCGTGGCTGCTCAACAATGTTCCTCAACACTGGTAACCAGATTTTTGATCGCCCTCATCACCAAACTGCAACTCCCTTGACTATTTGCTCAGGGGGCGTGATCTAGTCCAAGTTTAACAAGCGCGCTTACAACACAGTCGACTCTCTTAAAGTTACAATCGTTCGCCGCTATGGACAAATACATGGTCGGCAAAGCGTGGGACTCATTTTGCGCCCGCCTTGAGATAGTCATCGCCGCCGCCAGCGGTTACATAATGTAGTATGTAACTCTAACTATTGCTAAATAAACTGTCGGGTCTCTGCATGTACACCTTTTGTTTTTATTGCCTATTGCGTTTTATTTTTGTCAAGCGTCGGAATTCGCTGCAACACCCTGTATTTCATTGTCGTTCTCCGATTTGCCGTTACTGTAAATATTCAAGTGATTGTTTTTTTACTGTTTCTCAAAATTCTTTGTTTACGATTTTGAAGCGCGAGTCTATGGCATCAGAGGAAATATATAATTATGCTTAAGACTTTTTGGGAGGAGTTGGCTGATTCTGCTTTGGATAATATGATTAAATGTCATGTGCGGGTAGTGTGGCTGTTGATTTTAAAAACTGGGCTGCTTAATTCTCATACTTACTAAATATTGAAATCTCATCTTTTTTCAAGTAAGAGATTCAAGTTTGTTTTTATTATGCACTTGATGATTGCATAATGCATGAAAATCAGAGTCGTTCCATCAACGTAGAACAATATGTATATCTATATATATAAAAAATCCAGATGTTAGTGTGTGTGCCTGTCTGTCTATATGTATGTCCTTTATACAAATCTACAATTTTTATCTGAGTTTCATCAAACTTTACACAAATATTCTTGAGGCTTCCAGTCAGGTCATAGGCTACTTATATTTTCCGATTTTTCTCCCCGATATTGGAAATCGATACCACGATAATCTATCGGGTCTGATAAAAATCAGATTTTCAGTCCATTTATTTTGGCTTTTGCTTTAAGGAGCTATAATTGTAGTTCTTAGTCTTAAAAACCTAAGTTCTTCGTGCCAGTGTCAAAAGAGTTTGAGCTCCAGAACCATGTAAGTTTTAAAGCTTTCATTACACCCGAGCAACGCCGTGCTATACTGCTAGTTTATTAATACATATAAAATTGCCCTGTTTATTACATTTAACACTGTTTTAACACCTTGATGTAATGAATACGTAATGAACTTGGATACACCTTGGTTCACCCCTTAGAGTAATGTGATTGTCTGCTGTCAGTCATAAATACAGACGGAGGCGAGGATGCATAGAGGTCTACCGCTATATGGTCTACCTCTATATGGTCTACCACTAGAGGTCTACGTCCATATGTCTACCGCTAAAGATCTAGAGATCTACTACTATTGGTCTGTGACTATTTGCCTATGTCTATTTACTACGCCTACGTCTCAGGATACTGCATACGACCAATACCGACAATTATGTCTACATACTAGATTCTCCTACCCGGTTACATTTGCCTAAACCACTTAGTTACCTTGAATATATATATATATATATATATATATATATATATATATATGTGTGTGTGTGTGTGTGTGTGTGTGTGTGTGTGTGTCGGAAAGGGACATATCATACATGAATATTATAAATGAATTTATAAGAATATTATAAATGTGTGTATCCTCATAGGTATATTCATCGAATCATGTAACTACAATATATATATATATATATATATATATATATATATATATATATATATTTGTGTGCATGTATATATATATTTGTATGTATGTATGTATATATATATATATATATATTAATCATTTCACCCCAAGCAAGGCAGTACCGCTACTGATGCGCAGGAGGCTACATAACAGAGTAAAAGTTTAGACTGGAGGAGAGTGAAGAGAAAACGAACCAGTTAAATGGGGGCTCAGAGAAATGTCATGAGAATGATAGGAACACAGGTGTGAAGACATTTGCGAAGGTAGAGAGAAAGGAAAAGAACAAGATACACGGGGTAATGTAGAAAGAACTGGTGTCAAGTGAATAAGAAATGGGAATTGACATTGCATTTAAATTCCTGTAGGTTGTAGCCATCAGGAAAGCAAGCATATAAAAGGGAATTCCACAGGCGGGAAGTGCGAGAAAAGGAGTTGAGGGAGTAGAATTGTCGGCTGCATTTGGTTGATCTACAAATGATCTTATAGCGGGTTATCCATTCTTTTCCAGTTTATAGTGGACAGTCCGTTCCAGGGGAGAGTAGTTTTATATTGTTGCAGGTTAACGGAATTTGGCCTTATTGTAGATAGCCCACTAGAAGTCATAAAGAAATGTTATCAACCAAGAAAAGCAATTTGATTTGAAAAATAACATTTTATATATACCCATATCAATTAAGGTTTTTACAGTTAAAGTAATACTTGAAATATAGGTCCAACCGAGGTTAAAATGTTCATGGCAATAAAATGCTGAAAAGAGAATTAATGCATAGGAATGTGGGAGCGTTGTAAGTAAGTAGTGTCTTTGATGTATTCGCTCCTTAGGTCAGTAACTAGTTTTGAGACATCGAAAGATAACAGGAGAATGAAGGGAGGCTAGGATAGTAAGCCACTGGACGGAGGTCAAGGGGATACTGATTACACTCCTCTCTCTCGAGCCTGGGTCTGTCTGTCTGTATCGGCTTTTTATTTCGACGTTTTGAATCAGAGGTGTTCATTTGGGAATTCATATCCGTATTTGATTCTGGGCTTCACATTGGCCGATAAATAAAATTCGCGTAGGTTCGCGAACTGGAAATTTGATATTTTATTAATTCTTATTTTTCATCCGGAACATCTGCGCGAACCCGGATGCGCAACGACGACTTTTGGTCATTTTCTTTTTGGTTGTGAGGGTGCAAACCTCCGGTCCATCACTTTGCTCCGTATCACCACAATCTCCCAGACGTGATCAAATCACAAGTGGGCATCTACGCAGTAGAGACATGAAAGTAAGGACAATAAATATGTACATAAGAAAGTGACGTTTTTCAAGTGAGGATAGAAATATTAAGCTCACAACCCACAAACGAAACGGCTAGTAAGGTTTTGCAAATTTCTGAAATTTAACTTTTTGGCAGAAACCATAATCGGACAGGCAGGGACTGTATATATGTATATACATGTTGGTTGGTTGGTTGTTTTGTTTTTATGGCACATCAACCTCGGCGGGTCATTTATGGCCAACTAAATTTTATTTATTTATTACTGGTAATACTTTTTCCTTTCAACAATTTATTGTTGTTTTTTTATATAAATTTGGTGTCTAGTAATACCTTTTCTTTTCGAGTATCAAGATCTATTGAGATTTGTTTTTTTAAGGGTAGGGTCCCCAAGACCTACCCTGTTATTTAACCCATAACTGGATGTAAGGGACGGATTAATACCTTCCCAAAGTATATCAGTGCTTAAGTGAATGCAGGGTATTCAACTGGAATTCGAACTCGAATTTCGATTTCTCTTTCCGAGCCGATATCCACTGCACCACAACGCACATCCGTCACTAAACGCTTACAGCACCTGGTATTGTATATACATGTGTATGTGTATTTAATTCATCCGAATATTAATTCTAAATAGTTTTCATATAACGTATTCTTATTTCTTTTGAGCGGCATTGTTGAATCATTTGATTATTTGTCGATTGTTGTCGATTCCTTTATAGTGGGTATCTATCTTATTTATTCTTTTTCTAGTTGTAGTAGGATTCCGTTTTAGTGAAGGGTAATTGTATACCCTGCAGGTTAACGGAATTTGGCCTTTGGGGAGATAGCCCACTATAAGTCATAAAATGATTATAAAATGAAGAAAGGCAATTTGAGTATAAAATAGCATTTATCTATATACACATATCAATTGATGTTTTACAATTAAAGTAATACTTGAATATAAGTCCAACGGAGGTTAAAGTGTTCATTCCAAATAATAATGAGCTGAAAGAGATAAAAGGCTTAGGAATGTGGAGAGCAGAGTTATGTGAAGAATGTTCATTTTGAAGTTGCCACTTCTAAGGTCAGTAAGTCAGTAAGTTGGTTCGTGAGGAATGTCTTTGAAGAGGTTACTCCTGAGGTCAGTAAGTACTTTTGAGACAGGTAAGAATAAAAGAGGTCAGTATAGTAGCCGCTCGACTTAAGTCAAGGGGAGACACTTGTTATTCTAGCCTGTCAGTCCTCTGTCTCTCGATGCTTTGTGTCTCCGCTTTTTATATCTACCTTTTGGATCAAAAGCTCGTTTTGAATTTCACGCTTGTATTTGATTGGCTTGTAAATAAAATTCGCTTAGGCTCGCGAAATGGAAATTTGATATTGGATTAATTTTTATTTTTCAGTCGGTACATCTGCGCGGACTCGGATGCGCAACGACGAGTTTTGGTCATTTGCTATCTGGTCGTTATAGAGCAAACATACGGTCCCTCGCTTTTGCTCGGTCGGTCGGTAACAATCGACAAAAAATCAAATAATATTCATATAATTCAGTATATTTTCTGTGAAAATAATATTCTTTACTTTGTTATAAAAATAATAATTTAATATAATACATACAAATGAATTTAAAACATTATTTCATCAAATGCATAAAAATTGAATATAATAATATTTCTGAATATTATTTTTATTATTTATTTATATTACTTAAATATAGTTTAATTTATAAATAGTAAATAAAAAATAAATCAATTTAAAATTCCCAACGCAAAATCTTATTACATTTAAATTTATTTATTAAAAAATGGCTTCAAAAATGACAATTTTAAATATTATTTCGCTACAAATTTAAACGGAAATGTATTTCGTGTTTATCTTAAACACATACACTAACGTCACATTCCAACAGACACGCATATTTAACATGTTTCATCATCCATGATTTTTTCTCACACATATATTTAATAATTATCCATTGTTTTAATAAACTTGGCATGTGTATTATCACGAACGCATACATATAAACCGACAACGGTTGCTATACACACACATTCAATTAAAATAACCACCACAGAAAACCGCACCCACCTACCTCCCATTAGCATTGAACAGGCTTGCATCCCTGAGAATAAAACACTACGCCTGCCTGGTCTCACACTTTCAGAGGACCTCAAGTGGAATGACTATATAGAATCCATTGCTAAATCCGCTGCTATGAAAGTCGGTTCTCTGTGCAGGACCCGGAAATTCTTTCCGTCTAAATCTGTCCTGCACATCTATAAATCCACCATCCGCCCGTGTACTGAATACTGCTGTCACATCTGGTCGGGTGCCCCTGCTATTCTCCTCGGGGTTCTTGACAAAATCCAACAGAGAATCTGTAATGTGATCGATACCGACTTGGCTGACCGGCTGCAGTCACTCTCTCACCGGCGTGACGTGCCTTCCCTGGGTCTTTTCTATAAATACTTTCAAGGCTTCTGCTCCGATGAACTTAGATCACTGGTGACCCCTAGGTACGAATTTGCACGAGATACTAGATTAGCAACTAGATCCCACCATTTTACAGTGAAACCGATAAAATGTAACCGCAAATTCTACTCCAACAGCTTCTTTCCTCGCACATCCCGCCTGTGGAATTCCCCTCCGCATGATTGCTTACTCGACAGCTACAATCTCCAGGAGTTTAAATGTAAGGTCAATAGACACCTCCTAACACACTAACTCGCACCCATTCTCTCAAACACCCTTCCTATGTACTTCCTTACTCGTCTGTCACCCTCCTTCTGATATTTCCTATATCTAATCACTCTCTCACCACGTTCCCCTATGTAACCCCCTGCGCTATAGTGGCTGTGGAATACCTTGCTTGGGACGATAGGATTAAAAAAAATTATTTCTATTGCTTTTTAAAAGTTGTGGTGATACCTAGCAAAGCGAGGGACCGGATGTTTGAACTCTCAGGACCAGAAAGCAAATGACCAAAACTGGTCTGCGCGCACCCTGCTCCACGCATATGTTCCGGCTGAAAACCAAACATTAATAAAATATCAAATTCCTGTTCGCGAGCTTACGCGAATTTTATTCATCATCCAATGGGAAGCCTAGAATCAAATACGGATGTGAATTCCCAAATGTCTTGCTGGGACCTACAAAGACGAAATAAAAAGCCGACACAAAATGCATCGCCAGTTGAGAAAGTACGAGCATAATTAGCACGTCCCTTGACCTCGTCAAGCGATCCACTATGCTCGCCTCGCCTTTCCCTCTCACCTTCTTCTTCGCTGTTTCCTGAGCTACTTACCCGATCTACGAAGCGGATACATCAAAGGCATTCCTAACTGACAAACGCTCCCACATACATGCGCACGAACTCTCTTTTCGGCATTTTCTGCTATAAACATTTTAACGTCCTTTGGACCCATCCTAATAACATTACTCTTTTGTATAAAACCGTAATTGATATATGTGTATATATAAAATGTTATTTCTACACTCACTTTGATTTTCTTGTTTAATAACCCCTTTTTAAACTTATAGTGGGCTACTACTAACGAGGCCAAATTCAGTTAATCTGTTTCCACTACGTATCACTAGAACGGATACCCACTATAAAATTACATATATAGAGCCTCAAAGAATCGAACTCAAAGCAATATTTCAGTATAATCTCTCTTTGTTTTATAAGACAAATAACACTCTCGTTGTTGTGAAACCCAGACTCACCTCAACATGGACTCAGCCACTGCTATATTAATAGGTGTGTGATAGCAGTAAGAGTGAGAGGAGACTCGACAGAAAGGTCTTAGGCATTCGCCTGACTGCTCTATGACACTGTCAGCCCTCTGTCTTCGGGTAGAGGGCGCTCTCTGCTTCCGAGCAGAGAGTACGAACCCAGTCGTGGTTCCGCCGAAGGGTAGAACCACGACTGGGGAAAATAGACAGACATTTTTTGGCCGGGCCATATAGCCCGGAAATCCCAGTCATAAATGACCATGTGTCACATGTTGCCCTTACTGGGAGGGAAAACTAAATATAGAGAGGAGACTCGACAGAAAGGTCTTAGGCATTCGCCTGACTGCTCTATGACACTATCAGCCCTCTGCCTTCGGGTAGAGGGCGTTCTCTGCTTCCGAGCAGAGAGTACGAACCCAGTCGTGGTTACGCCGAAGGGTAGAACCACGACTGGGGAAAAATAGACAGGCATTTATATGGCCGGGCATACCCACTATAAAATGGCCATGTGTCACATCTGGCCTTGTGTGGGAAGGCTAGTAAATACAGATAGGAGACTCGACAGTAGCACTGTGCGCATGAGCGCAGTCGACTACCAAGGACTCTTCTGGATTCGTGAGCTCTACTTATTTGTATCTTCTTCTTTGCAACTTTTCCTGAAAATACATCTTTTTTTAACTTACACCTTGTGTTCCATGTTATATTTCCGTGGATGCAGTTTTGGCTCCCAATCACTCGTCTTTAACCAGATCTCAGAAGAAGCTTCATTGAAAACGAAACATGTTAGATTAAGATACATTTTCTAATTTGATCTTTATTTATTCTATCATATATATATATATATATATATATATATATATATATATATATATAATAGACTTATTTCTAAATGGAACCTTGTCTCTGTGTGTGTGTGTCTGTGTGTGTGCCCGTTACCTAGTCTCCGAAACGGCTGAACCGATTTTCTTGAAAATTTACACAGTTGTACTATAATCATCTGCCAGTATTCTCAGCTAGGTTTTGTGTTGAGGTACCCCTGATAAATATCGAAAATTGATAATCGAAAAAATCGGGTTACAGAAGGAGTGGTCCGATTTTAATAAAATTTGATACACTCATAGACAAAGACATAAGAAACGATATTCAGAAGTTTCAAGGTTGCAGTTCTTACAATGGTGCAGAAAATCTATAATATATATATGAAAGGCAAGATGTTTGTGTGTGTGTCTGTTTATCTGCCTATATGTCTGAATCTTTTCAGCCCTTTTATTTTAGTTATTGCTTCGGGTTTGGCTCTAAGTAGGTATAATTGTAGTTCTTAGTCTCAGCCGTGTCACCATTTACTCAGAGGACTTATTTAGCCTTCAAAATTCAGTTTACGACTAAAAAACTTATTTGATATCGATACCAGGAAATCAAAATTTGACTTATATCCATTCATTTTTCTTTCAGTCTACGGTTTCGGTTTAAATGGAAACAACTATTGCTTTCCAGTCTTTCGTGCCAACATTGAAAGAGTCTGAGCTCCAGGAACATGGATTAGTTATGAACCTTTCATTACACCCGGGTTATACTGCTAGTATATATATATATATATATATATATATATATATATATATAATAAATTTTTGTGTCATAAATCAATGGACTTATATTGAAATGTAATGAAAAAGGCCTTATTTTTGTCTTATTTCAAAGATCAAAGATTATCATAGGCACAATGGGGGGTAAAAAATCAAATTATTTCAGAAGCATTATTTTTCAATATTGTCATGATATCATTGGATAATACTAATGTATTTAAGAGTTTAAAGCATAACATACAGTCACTTAAGTGCCATACGTAATACACACTTTGAAGGATCATGTCTCGAAAGTGACAAGACTGACTGGGCAGAAGATTATCCCGCAGTAGACTGTCATTGCTAGTTGCCAGTAAAGGCTATAGAACCCAATCTGTCTTGTTATTTTACCCATAACTAGAGGGAAGAGACGGATTTATACCTTTCCCAAGGTTATCTGTGCGTAAGTAAATGCAAGTAATTTAACTGGAGTTCGAACTCGCCTCCCCGATTTGTCGTTCTGAGTCGATACCCACTGCACCACAACGGATATCCTACAGACGTTAAGATATCTAAATTTATTTATAATTAGAACTTTGTGTGTGTGTATGCATGTGTGTGTGTCCGTTACCTATAGTCTCCGAAACGGCTGAACCGAGTTTCTTGAAAATTTACACAGTTGTACTATAAGCGTCTGAGTGTGTTCTTCGCTAGGTTTTGTGTCGAGGTACCCCAGATAAATATCGAAAATCGATAACCGAAAAAATTGGGTTATAGAAGGAGTGGTTCGATTTTAATCAAATTTGTTACACTCATAGACAAAGACATAAGAAATGATATTCAGAAGTTTCAAGGTTGCAGTTCTTACAATGATGCAGAAAATCGATAATATATATATATATATATATATATATATATATATATATATAAGGCAAGATGTTTGTGTTTGTGTCTGTTTATCTGTCTGTATGTACTTTAATCAAATCCACAATGTTTATCCGATTCTCACCAAAATTCAAACAAATATTCTTTAGGCTGAGTCTGAGCTCCAGGACCATGGATTAGTTTTAAAGCTTTCATTACACCCGAGCAATACCGGGCTATACTGCTAGTTTATCTATAAAATGCATTTTAAATGATTTTATAATAAAAATCTAAGGAAACTGATTTGTTTAAATCAATTCAGCCAAAAATGGCGATAATGCCACTAAAACATAAAACGCAACTTGCGGGGAAAGAGAAGAAAAATACTTCAAAATGAACAGAATATATAATCTTGAACACAGAAAAAAGGGTTAAAAACCAGGAAGGAGAGCGAACGACAGGCAAACTAAGATATAACAAAAATAAAATAAACAACAAATATAATTTTAGAATTTAGACAGAGACCTTAGGAAAAAAAAGGTTGAATAAAATTCACAATGTTCCAGCAGTTACAATCTTCAGGTGTTTAAATGTAGGGTCAATAGACACCTCCTATCACACTAACTCCCAACTATTCTCACAACACTCTCATCTACCCAACCCTCATTCTCGGTATCCTCACCCGCCTATCACCCACCCTCTGTTATTTCCTATATTTAATCAGCCTTTCTCCACTCTACGTAGCCCCCTGCACAGTAGTGGCAGTGATATGCCTTGCTCGGGGTGAAACGCTTATAAAAAAAAAAAAAATCCAATTTTAAAACAGAAAAAAAAGTGATAAACCTCTACTTCTATTCAAAAGACCAGGAAGTAGTTAGAACCGGGCGATAAGTACCAGTGCAAATACATTACAAATTATATTTTTATAAGGCATTGCAAAATGATTTTAGTATCTATTGCAATAGATTTGATGCAACACATTCTTCCAAGCGTACTCGGTACTTTTCACGTGTGTTTGTTGTCTGCCTGTGTTAAATCCGCGTGAGTAAGTAAACCATACACCTGCTCTTTATTCTTATTGACGTCATCAAATATGTTGTGTCTTTCCTCACCGAGGTTTGAGACATAAAAAATGTTTTAATAATAAATAGTGCGCCAATACTTTATGAGTACGTGTGTGTGACGAAAATTTGTCAGTTCCATTAATTCCCCAAAATCTTATTTTGTATATATATATATATATATATAATAAACATATACTGTTAAATATAAGAAACAATGAATGTCTCTTATGTTTAATCATGAGCCCTTCTAAACGTCGTATTTTGGCTTTAATTTCAGTTGAAAATAAAGACAAAATGTCTCCAACATTTGGATAATTTTTATTAAGCTGATTCTAAGCTTTCGGCTCACATGAGCCATCTTCAGAGAGATTATAAGGACGGTAAAGATTAGAACCGTTAAGGGGTTAGGAATAAAAGATCATAGAAGGAAAAAAAATATTATGTTGAAAGGGACGTCACTTGGTATATTTACAGAAAAAAATATTTCTTTCTTTCAAAAATGAAATGAATAATGCGTGTGTGTGTGTGTGTGTGTGTGTGTGTGTGTGTGTGTGTGTGTGTGTGTGTGTGTGTATGTATGTGTGTGTGTGTTTCTTGTATGCATATCTACCGCTTCATCTTAAGTGGTAGGTTCTTAAGAGGGGAATAAATATTTCTGTCATCTGATTTTACAACCATAAAGGAATTCGCGCTGGGAGAAATCATCTCGTCACTTACCACTGAACCAAATTCTAAGCAATACAATTTCTTTTTGCTGAAATGTCTTCCTTCTTTTTCCGCCGGGATCATTTTAGCAATATTTCCGTATTCCGCTGACATATCAAGCTTCGATGCTTGTGTTGTTCATCCAGGGAGAAAATGAAAATAAAATACCGCCCCCGAAGTCAATGACGACTTTCAAGGGAAACACTGAAGCGTCCCTTTTAATCGAAGAACAAATAATCCACTCAAGGTATCAGAAGCGGGTGGCGGTTTATCAGATTGTAAGGTGACTGAAGTACTTTTTTTTTTAATCATTTCACCCTGAGCAAGGCAGAAACGCCACTGATGAGCGTGGGGGGGGGCTACATAACTGTAAAAACATTAATTAGAAAAGAGTGAGGAGTACAAACTAGTTAGAAAGGAGCAATAGAAAGCTGAGAATACAGGTGCGATAACAGATACATAGGTGGAGAGAAAGGGAAGGATATACGGGGATGGGGAGAGAGCTAGAGACAAGTGGTTAATAGATGAGTATTGACATTGCATTTAAATTCCTGGAGGTTGTAGCCGTCAGGAAAGCAAGAATATGGGAGCGATTTCCACAGGCGGGAAGTGCCAGAGAAGAAGCGGCAGGAGTAGAATTGTCGTCTGCATTTGGCTAACCTGACTGTGAATGGGTGGGACCCACTTGCCAGTCTGGTTGCACGAGTAAACACCTGTTGAGGAGGCATCAGTGACTTAAGCTCATCCGAGCAGAAGCCATGAAAGTATTTATAGAAGAGACAGAGGGAGGTAACATTTCGACGATGGGAAAGTGGCTGCAGTCGAGTCGCCAGATCAGTACCTATCACATTACAGACTCTCCTTTGGAGCCTGTCGAGAACACTGAGGAGAACGGCAGGGGCACCTGACCATAAATGGCAGCAGTACTCCATGCACGGACGGATGGTTGACTTGTATATATGCAGGATGGATTCAGGCGGAAAAAACATCCTGGATCGACATAGTGACCCAACCTTCTTAGCAGTAGATTTTGTTATGGATTCAATATAGTGGTTCCATTTGAGGTCTGAGGAGAGGGTTTAGTAGGTTTATATCCTTGGGCTTTTGTAACAGCTGTTGTGTTCTTGTGTTTACTATTTCTGAGAGATCTCAAAACAGGATTTTGTTATATAAATCCAGATTCAAATTTCTGACAAAAAAAAAAAATGTTAGGATCTGATACTAATAATGTTTTATATTTACCTCATCCAACGTGTCATTTATTTTTTTTTAATAGATATTATGGTTATAGAACAAGCAGAGTTATTACGTTTCAGGTATGGCATACTGCACCTTCGGGTTGACGGTCATGACTGGTCATCAACCATCATCTCTCAGGTGATATCTCCAGTTTGCCATGACCCGGTAAATTGTTCCAGCGGACGGGCTAAATTGACATGAGGAATAAATGCTAACACAACACAACTGGGCGAGGAGCATTCTTGATCCAGGCTACCGGTCTGCGCTGACGGGTTCCTCAGATGACCCGCAACATCAACGTGTTAGCAACCAAGGGGAGCCGTGTTAGTTTGAAGACATCGGCTGTAGTGTAAGTTAGAGAGGGAAGGGTTCTAACAGATTAAAACGCCCAAGACACCTCACAAGATTAGCTCACCAAGAAACTATTCACGGGGAGCCAGTCTCATGCACATGACGGCGACAGATAGAGGAGAATTGTGGCTAGCTTAGTACGTCGGTGCCCCAATGGGGTTAAAAGGGAAAGTCGAAGATGAAGGAAAAGGAAGAGAAGAAAAAAGCGGAGGAAGAGAAGAAGAAGAATTATTTTTTAAATCGTATCACCCGGTGCAAGGCGGTAATGCCACTGATGTGCAGGGGGCTACATAAGAGTAAAAAAATTAAGTAGAAGAGAGTGAAGAGGAAGACGAACCAGTTAGAAAGGAGCAATAGAAGGATGGGAATACAGGTGTGATGACAGTTGCAAAGTTGGAGAGAAAGGAAAGGATATACGGGGTGGTGAAAGAACTAGAGTCAAGTGGTTAATAGATGAGTATTGACATTGCATTTAAATTCCTGGAGGTTGTAGCCATCAGGAAAGCAAGAATATGGAAGAGAGTTCCACAAGTGGGAAATGCGAGAGAAGAAGCTGCAGGAGTAGAATTGTCGTCTTCATTTGGTTAATCTAACTGTGAATGGGTGGGACCCTGTTGACAATCTGGTTGCACGAGTAAACACCTGTTGCCCAGGCACAAGTGACTTAAGTTCGTTGGAGCAAAAGCCATGAAAATATTTTTAACTGTTGCTTTTTGTTTATTTTAATTTAACCGACGCCGATAATTATTAGAAAAAAACAGACATTGATTCTTCTTCATTCTAATCTATTGCATTGGTTTTCTGATAGCTGGGCAGTGACAATTTCATCTCTAAAATCTGTACACACGCCGGAAGACTATGTTGTGGATCACCGTCAGTCCGGACACTGCTACGGCAAATTTTGAAATCAAAGTGGTTTTCCTCTTCCAGCTAAGGCTATCGAACCCTGTCTGAGCTAGGTGGCGAAGAAAGGCATTCATATTGCCAAGGGTATTACCACCTAAGTGAATGTAATAGAATTATAGGATACAAAACCTGTATCATCCATCAACTAACTAAAACACACAAAGTGAAATTGCACACCAGCAAAATCGGATTCAAACGACTAGAAGCATTTTGGAAAAAACCCAACTGTAACAGACAAAGAAAAATTGAACATCCGCAAAAGTGGATACAAACGACTAAAAACATTTTGGAAAACCCCAGACCAAAGTAAATTTCACAAGTCAATGTGGAAAGCAAAGTTATGTATCCTACTTGGACAGCAAAGCGAAAATTTATATATGACGTCAGTCAAATGTTTTTTCACACCTAAAAGAGAAAAGGCTTGCTGGAGCAGGCAACATGAGAAGCTTCACTATTTAAACCACGTTGCCTGACAGGTCAAATTCAGTCCAGCATGGGAACGGTTAGCTGAGGAACCGCGTGGCAATGTCACAAAAGAAATTTCAAAGTCAGTCAGAATGGAAGCAGCATTTGATAGCATCTCACAAAGTAGGGAAGAAACTTCAAGCTGACTCGGTCACGTCCCGCCGACCTCTTTTTACAATTTCTGCCAAAGTGAACAACAGGACACGATAAATACTCTTTCCTTATTACTTCTTGTTCACCCTGTCGCTGACCTACCACAAAGAGGAAGGAACATAAGACATCCCATTCTGCCACTATCATTATACGCCAGGAACACTTAGCTACTTGTTACTATCAAAACATAAACTCTAAACTTCTGCGAACATTTTAAATACTTACATTTCTCGTTACATAATTTTGACGACAAAACTACATGCATTTTCGCGATGAATATTATTATAGTGTTCAGTTAACAAAATTTTACTCAAATTTCTCTTCTTACAATTTTGTCATTCTGTTAATATATCTTTATTTAATGTACACAGGAAATATTTTTTCTTTTCAGATTTCAACATCCAACATCCAACATTTTGATATTTTGAAATGTGGGGACTTCGGACATGTTTTGCACAAGACTAATTTAGCAAGCATCGCCAAGGCCCCTATAGACTGGACTGAAATTCTAACTCGGCTCAAAACCTACCTGCTATCCATTACTCTGGTCGTAATAGGATCCCAGCTGTTGGCAAATATTGGACAATCTTGACTAAACAAAAGTTTCAACGCGTTCAGTTAGCTGAGAGCATCGTCGACAATTTGAAGCCTTTAAATTGATTTATTTTAATATGTCTTAAAAAGGGGAATTCATAGCACGAATTTTTTCCCCCTCTGCTTGATCATTGATTTTCTTAACTTGGTTCTGGCATACAACCTTTGAGATTTCGTTCTAATACAACCATCGACGTCTTTTGAACTATTTCGTCTATCCAATTTCCTTCACAAAGCTGAGGTCGACCCGATGGTACCGGACGCTCGGATATCCTCCCCAGATCTTTATAATGAAGTAGTATGCAAATGGAAAATCGATTATGATGGGATTTTAACTCAAATTTCAAAACGCATAGACGCGTGCGCATGCCCATATATATATATATATACACACACACACACACACACATTTATATATATATATATATATGTATATATATATATATATATATATATATATATCTTTTGCTACATTAGCACAAGGTGCGCCATCTAACCTCTCCCTTGCTGGACTAAATTTGACCGGGCAATGAACGTGGTTTCTATATATATATATATATATATATATATATATATATATATATATATATATATATATATATATATATATATATATATATATATATATATATATATATATATATATATATATATATATATATATATATATATATATATATATATATATATATATATATATATATATATATATATATATATATATATATATATATATATATATATATATATATATATATATATATATATATATATATATATATATATATATATATATATATATATATATATATATATATATATATATATATATATATATATATATATATATATATATATATATATATATATATATATATATATATATAGATTTATATATATATATATATATATATTATATAGATTTATATATATATATATATATTATATAGATTTATATATATATATATTATATAGATTTATATATATATATATATTATATAGATTTATATATATATATATATATATATATATATATATATATATATATATATATATATATATATATATATATATATATATCCACAGACAGATCTGTTTCGCTGTATTAGTAGAGTTAGACTTCCGATTGCTTTTAGCCAGGTTTCAAACTCGACCGAATTGGCATCAGTCGCCAAATTCCACCGCTGAGCTCTGGGCGTTTCGTAAAAGAAGGCTGACGTTTAGCGTGTGATATACCATGTAAATATACGCCAGTAGCTAAAAGTGTTCTAATTCATTACTGAATAAATGATGCGTAGATGCTAAAGTAGCTACTGTTTTTTCAAAGCTTACCGTTCTTCCAGAGTGCTCAATCAGGATGTGAGTGCGTAAATAATTATCCTATATATATTTGTATGAATTAATCGAATAAAGAATCCAGAATTTGCAACACTTTTTAAAAGTACTCGATACGTATTAGAGCAATATTTATAGTAATATTTCGGTTATTATTCGTGTTTATAATAAATCCCTTTTTCCATCTTCTCACTCTTTTCATTTTTTTCTTCCTCAATTGGAGTAGACAGACTAAACTATCGCCCGGTTCACACTCCACCCATGTCTATTGAACAGGTGTAGAGGCTCATCCGTTGTTGCCTGTTTAGGATGTGGTTCCCGGCTTTCTCTTTTCCAATCTTTTCATTCTTACGTAGCCCCCTGCGCGTCAGTGGCATTACCGCCTTGCTTGGGGTGATATGATTAAAAAAAAATACCAATAATAATTAAAATAATATATAGTATTGTACAAAAGTATTAGAACAAGAACTATTTTATCTTTTATGAGACATCAAAAAATAGTTTTGAATCACCCCCGTCCTAACACTTTTACACATTACCGGTAGTGTGCAAAAGTATTAGGACATGGGTGATTTTCCTAAAAAACTCACTGAAATTCAAATACAGGGTGAAAAGCCAAATAAATTGCTAATAAATATTGATTATTTAAAACTAGGTGTAAAAGAAATGTATTAAAAAGAAGTTATATTTAATTTTAACTATTTTCTATTAAACACGTTATTTTGAAACTACTCATTATTCTATTATCCTTGGATATCACTGACTTTTTCTTATTCCCCCACCTCTCGAATTGATAAATCTAATATTACTTTGCAAGACACACTTTGGGAACAAATACAAGCTACTTGGCAGGAGATATAATTAGATACATGGAAGAAACTTGTAATGTCAATGCCTGACAGAATGAAGGCTGTGATCAAAGCAAAAGGCCATTATACTAAATATAAAATTTATTTTGTAACTTGTATTTTCCCTTGTTAAAGCATTTGTTGAGTAAATCAAATAAAATTAGTTTAATTAAATTGTATATTTTTTATCAATATGCCACATGTAAGACTAAATAGTTCTTGTCCTAACTTTTTCACAGTATCGCATGTATATAGTATACGCTGATTAAACATAACACAATTCACTCTGCCACAAATTCACAAACGGTGTATTATTCCACTGAGAATTCGCGCCCGATGCTCCTATGCAAATAATTTACTCCCGGGATCCTCTTCGTGTGCGCGAACTTTATCCGGCTGCCCTTCAGCTCTACACAAGCGTCACCGTCAATATATATATATATATATACGTGTTGCTCGTTGTTTTTCCTGCGATAGTATATAACACAACCCTCTTGATTATTATCTGTAAGACGCAGTAAGAGACCAACAAAACTCTTTGGAATAGAAAGATGATTTGAAAGCAAAGATTATGAGGGTATTCTCCAACTCAAGCAATGAGACCGTTCAGAAGAGATTCAAGGGATTCCGAAGTCGTTTGGTGGCCTCGGTTGAGACCTATGTCGAATTTACTGAAAAATTAACATTGATATTTCATATTATTTTGTATGTAATTTTGGTAAATAGATCTATTAAAATTCGATATCGGTGTTATTATTTCAACCCGAGCAAGGCGTTTCCGCTACTGGTGCGCATGGAAGTTTATATGAGAAGAGTGGATTTTTAAATAGGAGGAGAGCGAAGAGAAAGACGAACCAGTTACTGGGGGTGTCAGAGAAAGGGCAAGAGAAGGATAGGAATACCGGGGTGATGACAGCTGCGAGGGCAGAGTGAGAAAGGAAAAGAAGATACCTGAGGTGACGAGGAAAAGACGAGAGAAGGACTGTAGTCAAATAGTCAAGAGATAGGAATTGACGCTGCATTTAATTTCTTGGAGATTGTACCCGTCAGGGAAGCAAGTTTACGGATGGGAGTTCCACAGGCGGGAAGTGCGAGAAAAGAAGCTGGTAGAGTAAAAGTAGCGTCTGCATTTGGTTGACTTAACTGTAAAAGTGTGGGACCTTGTGGCCAGTCTGGTTGCTAGAGTAAATTCTTGTGGAGTGGGCACCAGTGAACAAAGTTCGTCGGAACAGAAGCCATGAAAATATTTGTTGAAGAGACAGAGGAAAGCCACATCCCGTCGGTGAGAAATTGGCCGGAGTCGGGCTGACAGGTGAGGACCGATCACATAACAGTGTCTCCTAACTGTCGAGAACCCTGAGATGAATTGCAGGACGCCCGACCAGATATGATAACAGTATTTAATGCAGGCACGGATGGTTGATTTGTATATGTGCAAGATGAACTCAGGCAGGAAAATGTGCCTGGCTCAACACAGTGACCCAACTGTCCTAACACTGGATTTAGCTATTGATTCAAAGAAATGGTTCCACTTGAGGCCGCAAGAGGGGGTGAGACCGAGTAGGCGGAGTGTATTGCTGATGGTGGTAGCAGAGACTGCGAACAAGAGGGACGAATAAGGTTTCGGACGAAACTTCCTGACATCAGTACTAGCCTTCACTAAAGACGAAACCTCTGAGACACAGGACACAACGGGGAGACTAAACACTTTTCCCAAGGGACGTTGCTTAAAAAATCGCGGAACGAATCCTAGTCCTTGCTAGGAGTGGAAAATTCTGTTGGTAGTAGGCTCCTGGTGGAATTGGGATTGGGAATAAAGAGAGATATTCATAGAAGGGACAACATGGTCGGAGTTACCAAGAGGGTAGAGCTGTGATGCTTAGCAGGACTCAGGGACGGAGGTGAAGTAAAGAAGGCTGTCCTGTAGGGATACTGGAGACACGCGTTGGGAAATCCAACACTTTCGTGAGCGATTGAAAAGTAGCAAAGTTCATGGGATAAATGCCAGCAGAATTAGTGCAGAATTTTCTAGCCACCTGGGATTAAGATCTCCGAACACAAATATGTTAGCGAATAAGTGGGAGGAAGTAGCCTTATTTATATTGTCAGAGATACTCTCCAGCAGGAAGCAGTCGAGATTGGAAGAGAATGGTACAGAATGAAAAGATAGCTAGCTGGTTTCGGAAGTGAAAGACGTAGACACTTGAATGGAAGGTTAGGGGATTGTCATCCTAGGTAGAGGGAAGTGTTCACCGACATAAACCCCCAGACCATGCGTATGAACAGTAGAATCCTTCCTTAAAGAGAGAAGGTATTTTAATTTTTGCTTTATTTAGATGACAATTCATCCATCGCACGCTATATATGAATTAAATAAATTTAAAAACAAATTAAAGGAGTTTATTTTGTGATGAACATTTATATACACTATATATCTGCTTCCACGATACATTATATATATATATATATATATATATATATATATATATATATATATGTATCGAGGATGCAGATAATATCTTAAACATATACTGTTAAATATATGAGACAATGGATGCCTATTATGTTTAATCATGAGCCGTACTAAGCATCGTATTTTTGTTTTAACTTCAGGTGAAAATTAAGACAAAAATTCTCCAACATTTAATACAACCACCCTCTCCCGTAGACTTACCTGTCACCTTTATGATCATAAACAATATTTCTTAGAAAAACATAGCCATATAGGTAATATAAGAGAGATTTTAATCAACAATACAATAATCCTCACTCATACACACAGTAAAACCAACCTTCAGGTATTGGAGGCCATCTACATAAAATCTAATCAACCCGCAATTAATAAAATCTGATCATAGCACATTACATTGCATTTAAGTATATAGTTCTGTTAACATTTCGAGCTCTCACGCGGTGTGACGTCATAGAACCGCATTACAAATTTACGAACTGCGTTTGATATTTAGTAACTGTTATCGTTGCTTAGCAAAGTTTTATGTCAACACAAGATAAAATCGTCTTTGATGGTGGATGTCTTTATGTTAACTTCCTTGTAACGTCTCTGAAGATGGCTCATGTGAGCCGAAAGCTTAGAACCAACTTAATAAAAATTTGTCCAAATGTTGGAGAATTTTTGTCTTTATTTTCATCTCAAATTAAAGCCAAAATACGATGTTTAGAACGGCCCATGATTTAACCTAATAGACATTCATTGTCTCATATATTTAACAGTATATGTTTAAGATATTATCTGCATCCTCGATACATTATATATATATATATATATATATATAATGTATCGTGGAAGCAGATAATATATATATGCTTAAATAAATTATTAGTAGTACAAAACCGTATTAAGTCCAAAAATAAATGAAATTTAATACTTACAGGCATTGTGGAAGAAAACAAGATGAACAATAAAAAATAAACGAACACAGGAGGAACGATCGACCGGTTTCGATCCCAATCTCCTCTGGGAAATTTATTTCATTTTAAAAAAAATTAAAAATGAAGATAAAAATGTATAAGAGAAAAAAAAAGACAACACAAAATATATTTTATTAACAGCAAAACTGGAGGAGCAAGAAAAAAATTGAAGGAATTTCATTTTTCCTCTTCCATTCCTTTTTCTGTAAACATTTGGCACTAATAATATAAAGTCCAAGGAGGCAATCTCTTTATTTACAGAGAGACAGCATCCTGAACCTAAAATACAATGACACCATTCCTGCAAATAAAATAACAAGTGCGAAACTGACAGAACAGAAAACCGGTTGGCACTAAAGTCAGTCATAAAATCACTGCTATTTATCAAATACTGAGTAATAGGTGACCCAGATGTATTCACAAGCTAGCTCATTCGGGCCTCCGGATTTAGAATTTTAGATGAGACATGCTGATTAATCCTACAATCCAAGCGCGTCGTAGTCCTTCCTATGTAGTTTCTACCACAACAACAAATAAACATAAATCACAGATGAAACATGATGTGGAGAAAGATGTTTACGCAAAGAAAAAAAAAACAGAATGAGTACCAAAATTAATTCTAATTTGGCCAGAGAAATAAGAAGAGCGAAATGCAGAAGAACCATGCCAATCAGTAATAAGGAAGCCTTAAGTAAACAGGGCATTTCTCCACTATAAGCGGCTTAAACAACCGACAATATGAAATCATTTGTTTAAACATTTTTTTTATCGATACTCGTATTTAAATAGATATTCTGTTTATAATCAAGCAGTATTATATATTTATTTCTACCGGCCTGATTATTTACGATAATCGTCATGTTACGGAAATTAACGAAGATTAACGAAACTTGGTTATAAACAACCGACAGTTTGAAATGATTTGTTTGAACATTATTTTTGATCAATACTCGTATTTAAGTAGATATTCTGTTTATAATCAAACAGTATTATATGTTCATTTCTATCGATTATTTACGATAAATTTCTATTACAAAAATGTGCGTCATTCGGCAGAATTCGAAACTTCGACCCCTATCCACATAGGGGAAGCTACCATGTGATCACGCACGTTTTAGACCTCTCAACCACGAATGATGATCAGTCTAAGTGAACTCAAATTAAGCCCATAACGCAACTTAATCCATCGTAATAACACTCGCTGCTCTGAGATGTAGCGTAAAGTCAACAAATGTAAACATGTTACCGTACGGAAATTAACGAAGATTAACGAAACTTGGTTATAAACAACAGATAATTTGAAATTATTTATATATATGAACGAGGCAATTATTAAAGTCTTCCTTATATTGCAGAAATTAATTCTGGGTGCATAGCCGTTTATTTATGTTAAGTTTTGCTTTTAATATATATATATATATATATATATATATATATATATATATATATATATTAATGCTGACAAGTTCTGTCAATATAGACAAGTTCTGTCTATTAATTTTGTGTAGGATCCGTTCATACCGTCTGATATACTTGATGGTGATGTCGTTGAAAGACAACAAAAAATCACAGTAATTGTTGATATTTTTATGGGGTCTAAGCTTTCGGCTCACATAATATCAAAGAGTAAATATTAACACACAGTAAACATAGAACATTTAAGCTATTAACAATAAAGAGAATTAAATTGAAAATATAAATATAAATATATATATATATATATATATATATATATATATATATATATATAACTGTAAACTTGTCTTTGAAGATTTGTTTAAAGTGGTCAGTTTCTTGTGGTCAGTTACTTGTGCGGCACAAAACCCATTCTCACCATCAAAACAACATAACCTATACAATTGCATTGTTAGGTGTTTGTGATGTCACATGTTATATTATAACGGAATTTGACCTCACAAGGCCCTAAATACGTTAGGTACTTCATGGTGTATCATACAATATACATAACGGTTTTTGATGTCATAGTTTACCGTCTTAAGCCCATCTCGAAGGATGCTACTTTAAGAGCCCATATATATATATATATATATATATATATATATATATATATATATATAACGGTTTTTGATGTCACAGTTTACCGTCTTAAGCCCATCTCGAAGGATGCTACCTTAAGAGCCCATATATATATATATATATATATATATATATATATAACGGTTTTTGATGTCACAGTTTACTGTCTTAAGCCCATCTCGAAGGATGCTACATTAAGAGCCCAGATATATATATATATATATATATATATATATATATATATATATATATATATATATAAATAATGGTTTTTGATGTCACAGTTTACCGTCTTAAGCCCATCTCGAAGGATGCTACCTTAAGCGCCCATATATATATATAGTACTCTGCAAAAGTATTAAAACAAGAACTATTATATCTTTTATGAGGCATATTGACAGAAAATAAACACTTTAATTCAAGTAATTTGATTTACTCAACAAATGCTTTAACAGGAAAATAAATTTAATATTTAGTATAATAGCCTTTTGCTTTGATCACAGCCTTTTATCTGTCAGTCATTGACATTACAAGCTTCTTCAATGTATCAAATGGTATCGCCTGCCAAGCAGCTTGTATTTGTTCCCAAAGTGTGTCTTGCGAAGTAACATTACATTTATCAATACGCGGGTGGGGGGAATAAGAAAAAACTCAGTCTTATCCAAAGATAATAGAATAATGAGTAGTTTCAAAATAACTTGAAAAAATTTAAATATAACTTCTTTTTAATACATTTCTTTTACATCTAGTTTTAAATAATCAATATTTATATATATATATTTTTTAATCATTTCACCCCGAGCAAGGCGGAAACGCCACTGATGTGCAGGGGTTACATAAATGTAAAAAGATTAATTAGAAAAGAGTGAGGAGTACAAACTAGTTAGAAATGAACAATAGAAAGCTGAGAAAGCAGGTGCGATGACAGATACATAGGTGGATATATATATATATATATATATATATATATATATATATATAAGGTTTGCCATTTAGATTATTGCTTTTACTTTCGGCATTCCGGCTTTATAGTTTCGTAGACGGAATCGTTCTTCCATTCGTCAGATGGTATCTGCAATTGACTGAATATGCTTCTCGAATCTTCTTTTTTATATGCATTCATCATAAGTGCAAGTTTTATTTTCATAGTGTATGTATTACTTGGCAGATATACGTACGTGTAGGGTGTCGTGTTTATTTTCTTTTTACTTGTTCCTTTCAGCTTGTACACACTCCTTTTTTTCTCTCTCTCTTTCTCCTCTTTTCTTTCAAAGCTTACAATTTTACTTCCGGCTTTTCTAGCCAGGCTGTCGTTAATATTTGATATATGTGCCTGTGAAGTGTTCTAACACAAGATGAAAGGTGCGACATTGACATTACAGAAGCTTAGAAGAATATTGAGACAAAGGAAAATCGCGCTAGAAACAAAAACAAAGTACTGGATTGCTAGGGGATATCTGTTCTTCAATATGGCAGTGAATGCAGGACAATATCTTCAAAGATGAAGGCGCGACTTAGAACAAATGAAATGTGGTTCTACAGAAAGATGCAAAGGATAACATGGACCAAACATGGGAGCTACGATGTGGTTTTGGAGAGGATTGAAACTAAAAAGGAACTAAAACATAACATGAAAAAAAAAAACAGCTGACTTTTCTGGGATAAGTTTGTTTGTTTGTTTTTGAAGCTTAACGACCTATCAAACCTTACGGGATCATTTTAAGGTCATAACCAATGATTTTTGGGTAATGTTATTTGATTTTTCTTTTTCACGATTCGTTGGGATTTGTTTTTAAGAGCAGGGTCCCCAAGTCCTACCCTTGTAATTTAACCCATAACTGGAGGGAATGGACGGATTAATACCTTTCCCAAGGGTACCAGTGCTTAAGTGAATACAGGGTATTCAACTGGAATTCGAACTCGGCTCACCGATTTCTCTTTCCGAGCCGATATCCACTGCACCACAACGCACATCCGTCACTATACGCTTACAGCACCTGGTATTCCCAAGCGGTCACCCATCTAAGTACTGACCAGGCTCAACGTTGCTTAACTTCGGTGATCGAGCAAGAACCGGTGTATTCAACGTGATAGGCCGTTATCCTCTGGGATAAGTAATGAGGAAATAGTGCTTAGAGAATGTAATATTCACATATCAGATAGAGAGAAAGAGAGACAGGGGAAAGTAACTTGATTGGTATGTTCAAGTGGATGGCAGAGCAAGCCAATCAAGTTACTTAGGTAACAGAAGAAAGCTAGCTAAGAGCCATTAAGGATAAAGAGATGAGGAGGTCCATGATCGACTATGTCCTGACATGACATGGCACATACAAGAAGAAGTAGAAGAAGAAGAAGAAGAAGACTGCGCGGATATGCGAGCGATCGAATTAGAGAGAGAGAGAAAGGTAAATAGAGTGACAGACAGACAGACAGACAGAACAAAATTCTACACACCTTTATTTGATAATATCCGTACTGATTTAAAAAGACCATATTTCCAAAAATGACCCCTTTGACAAAGTTGAATATGTCAATGTAATGTATAGCACCAAACAAATTTCAAAATATGAAACTGAATGCAATTGCTTTATAAAATTAATAGCTAAAAATTGTTTACATCCAATGAATCAAGTAGGTTGTTGTGAGAACCCTCTTTTTTATGTGCCCCGTAGACTGGTGCTATTGAATCTAAAATAAATATATCAACTAAAATAAATCACATCACTTGAGGATGGTTAACAGCGGCAACAATTAAAATGGATATGATATTAATGGATAAGAGAAAATATTCACATACTTAAGATGTTGACCATTCAACCGTAGTCCTGGGTGTGACGATAAACTACATCCGGCAGCAATGCCTCTGATCGGTAAATTAGTGATTTTGAGGGGCGTGGAACTACCTCTTAATTGTTGTTGCTTGCAGGTTTACCATGATTTGGCGTGGTAGCGCCTGTTAGGGTCCTAGTTATGAACAGATAATGAAACCTTCAAGCAAAATCGAAACACTATGAAAGTATGGAAATATATATTTTTATAAAAATAACAAAAATACCTATTTATAGTAAATTGCTAACACTATCTATTTATATCAAATCTAGAAACAATACCTATTTATACTAGAATTCCCAACTATGACTATTTTTATATAAAAATAGCAACAATACCGATTTTTACCAAATATATCAACAAGTCATTTTTATAGTAAAATTACCAACAATATCTATTTAAAGGAAAATTATCAACAATGCGTATTTATAGTAAAATTATCAACAATGAATATTTATAGCAAAATTTGTAACAATTCTTATTTATGGTAAAATTATCATCAATACGTATTTATAGCAAAATCAGCAAAAATACCTATTTATACCAAATCAGCAAAAATACCTATTTATAGCAAACAATACGTTTTTATATAAAATTAGCAACAAGTCATTTTTATTGTAAAATTTTTCAATAATGCCTATTTATAGAAAAATTCCTATTTAAAGTAAAATTGCCAACAATGCACATTTATAGAAAATTATCAACAATAACTATTTATAGTATATAATTTGTTTAAGTCATAAAATTGTGTTCAAATATTTGAATTTTCGCCTTAAATAACCCACAGAGGTGTTGATATGCAGTGAACAAAATCAAGAAATTAAACAATCAACGACCTTTCAATCAATTTCGAACGAAAATTTCGGAAGAAAATTCTATAAATACAAGAAAAAGCGATAACAACTACTGTTTGTAGTCGAACGATTTATACATTTCAATCGAGAGTAGCAATGCCATTTCGTTTCATGAGTGCCAAATATTTCCTTATCAGGAAACGGCTATTATTTCCATTACTATTATTTTGATCGCCTACATCCTTTAAGTTTTTGGCGCATAAAAGGAATAGAAAGCATGCTTTTATTTTCAACATCAATCTACGGGGGGGTGCTATTTTGTTAATAAATTGTTTTCTTTCTAGGAGTGAAGTCATTACGAGGAGAGAAACCCCAGTGAAAATCCCGGAGGTAAAACCGGAACTGTTGAGCACACGTTTTGAAATAGATTGAGTCCTTTTGCAAGCCAACAACCCAAAGCATCTTTTGAAATTATTACCAAGCCAATTCTGAAGTAATTTAATATTTAAGAATGGAAGTTACAGAAACAAAACTGCAGAACCCCGTGGAAATAAATGAAAACATTAAAGTGCTGCGTGCAAGTTAAAAGCTTAAAATATCTCAAAGATTAAATGGAATTTTACAAGTAAAACTATTTTAAATATCTGAATTCGGCATAAAGATTATTGTGAATACAGAAAACAGAGAAAGACTCGTACAGTCGTCAAAAGAAAATATAAAACTGAATTATGAAAAAAAGTAAAAAAATAAAAAAGAAAAAAAAAGAAAGAAAAGATAATCACATACGCCGATCATATTGAATTATTTGAGACTAGCCGTATAGCCCGGCGTTGCTTGGGTGTAATGAAAGCTTTAAAACTAATCCATGATCCTGGAGTTCAAACTCTTTAGACGTTGGCACGAAAGACTGAAAAGCAATAGTTGTTTCTAGTTAAAGCGAAACCGTAAACTGAAAGAAAAATGAATGGATGTAAGTCAAATTTTGATTTCCTGGTATCGATATCAAATAAGTTTTTTCGTCGTAATCTGAATTTTGAAGGCTAAATAAGTTCTCTGAGTAAATGGTATCATGGCTGAGACTAAGAACTACAATTATACCTACTTAGAGCCAAACCCGAAGCAAAAACTAAAATAAAAGGGCTGAAAAAATACAGACATACAGGCAAATAAACAGACGAACGCACAAACATCTTGCTTTATAGATATATATATTATCGATTTTCTGCACTATTGTAAGAACTGCAACCTTTAAACTTCTGAATATCGTTTCTTATGCCGTTGTCTATGAGTGTATCAAATTTGATTAAAATCTGACCACTCCTGTAACCCGATTTTTTCGATTATCTATTTTCGATATTTATCCGGGGTACCTCGACACAAAACTTAGCTAACAACACTCGCAGACACTTATAGTACAACTGTGTAAATTATAAACAAAATCGGTTCAGCGGTTTCGGAGTCTATAGTTAACGGACACACACACAAAACACACACACAGAGACAAAGTTCCATTTATAAATAATTTTAAATAGGGTGTGAAAGTTACGCAAGATTTAGCCATGTAAAAAGTAATGTCTTGCGATCTGAGTTCGAATTCTGGTTTACATATAATCACTTTATAAGAATAAGTAAAAAACTGGTTCCAAAAAGTGTCTTTATTCTAACATGTTTCACATGTAGGGGCCTCGGTGTTGCTTGGTAAATTGGCCTTGTGCCAAACACGTCTGAAATCCCCACAATTTAAATATCCGAAAGTTGAATGTTGGATAATGAAACATAGAAGGATAAAATATTTCGTCTGTACATTAAAGAAAAGATTTATTAACAGAAAATACAAAATTGTAAGAAGAAAAATATAAGTGAAATTTTGTTAACTGAACACGATAACCCATTTGGGAGAAGAAAAATGTTCATTGAGAAAATGCATGTAGTTTTGTAGTTACAATTGCTCAAAGAAAAATGCAACTATTTAAAATGTCCCACAGAAGTTTAGAATTCATGGTTGATAGTATCAGAAAGTAAATTTTATGTTTCATCATCCTTTTGTTAGGTTGGCGACAGAAGGAGAAAGAAGAAATAAACAAACAGTGTCCATTTTGTTGTTATTGTTTTTTGCCCTATTTGGCGGCGTAGAGTGAAAAAGAAAATAGGAAGTAATGGCGAGCCGTGACCGCGTCAGCTTGAAGTTTCTTCCTTACATTGTGGCAAGATGCAATCAGATACCGCTCCCATTCTGACAGCTTTTGAAATTTCTTTTATTACATTGCCACGAGGTCTGTCAACTAACTGCTCCCAGGCTGACCGGTCAGCGATGTGGTTTAAATAATGAAGCTTCTCATGTTGCCGACTCCAGCAGGCCTTTTCGCTTCTAGGTGTAAAAAACGACATATATGAATTTTCTATTTTTAATCCAAACATGATCTAGAATTCTGCTTTTCACACTGACTTGTGAATTTTTCTTGGTCTGGATTTTTCCAACATGATTTAGTCGTTTGAATCCATAATTACGGGCGTGCAATTTTACTTTGTTTGTTATAGTTGGGTTTTTCCAAAATGCTTTTATTCGTTTGGATCCGATTTTGCATGTGTGCAATTTTACTTTGGGTTTTTCCAAAATGCTTTGAATAATTTTTATCCATTTTTACGGGTGTGCCATTTTACTTTGGGTTTTTTACAAAATGCTTTCAGTCGTTTGTATTCGATTTTGCGGGTGTGCCATTTTACTTTGGGGTTTTCTAAAATGCTTTCAGTCGTTTGTATTCGATTTTGCGGGTGTGCCATTTTACTTTGGGTTTTTCCAAAATGCTTTTAGTTGTTTATATTCGATTTTGTGGGTGTGTAATTTTACTATGAGTGTTTTAGTTCGTTGATGGATGAAATAGGATTTGTATCCTATAGACTTTAACAAGTGTCTTCATGGATTTTTTAAGGACGAAAAATTTTAATTTAATTTCTTTTGTTCAAATCCAGAGACAACATGTTGAACGAGATCTGATTTCATTGGTCAGATATGTGTCACGTGTAATAAAGCAATAGATGAACATTTTTAATTGTAAAAATTATTATTCCTGTTTATGTGTGTGTGTGTGCTACATGTAATAACGGCAGTAGATGTTTATTTTAAATGTAGGTGTATGCATGCAAAAATAATGCTTTTGTCAAGCGTATTTGTCAAAGTATAGACGAATAATTCGGTTTATATATCGGTAACGTTAGTATATGAATGAATGGTCATAATCCCATGTTATAAATACCTTAAAAGTAGTAGTGATAAACATAAAGTAATACTGAATATTACATTCCTGAACTATTTACTCAGATCCAAAGTCAATATACACATAACTTTTGTTTAATAATTTTCTTTTAAGCAAGGCGGGGATGTCACTAGAAACCACGAACATAGGGAAGATTAAGGAAAGGGAACAACGAACGGGATTGAAGAAGATAGAAGATGGCGATCGCCGTTGCATTTAAAAGAATTTGAAGGATTCAGAAACGGATGGATGATATATCCAGTCAACATCATGATGTTTGTAGTGATCACTAGTGATGCCTACATTCACCTTCACACAGGACATCAGACCATCACGGATGCCTAAAAACATGTAGTGCTACTCTGGGTCAAAATGGTGGCTGTTGCGATATCTGGCAAAAAGACTCGGCACCATACCACACAATCAGGAGAACCCTGACATGGCTGACAGACAATTCCTGCAACCACATCATTCACTGCAACTATCTTGATGTGTTGGGGTGCAGTTGAGCGATAGACCAACAAAATTTCTTGTAGGACTAAAATAAACTGAGGACAAGCTTTATTGTAGCATAGGTTGCCACAGTATCTACAGATAATTACATATGTGTTTGAAGGATAAATGGATATAAAAACGGAAAGTTTGTGTGACAATTATGCATCGCTTGGAAATACTAAATTAACACATCACTCAATAAGTATAAATATATAGATGGCTCCACTAATAAAAAATATTCCATATGATGAAGTACTAACCTTCAAATGGTACGTGAAAAAATTCAGATTATTAGTTGACAAATTCCCGTTAAGTGAAGCTACTTTTGCAAATTTTCAAAACAATGGAAAAATCTGATATTCATTTGTTGATCTAGCATTGCATTCTGATAAAAAAAATACTGTCCAAGCAAAGCAATGACTTGATTAGTGCTATTCGGACTTTGCTAGGTCGGAGACAACAGTTAAGAGGTGGTATGCTGACTTTAAAATGATGCTGAACGCTCAGTTTGCACAAAATTGGCAGTTTTCCCGGAAAAAAAAACTAAAACAAAATTAATTCACAAACTCGTTTAGCCGATCGTGAATTGAAGTTGCGTGAAATAGCAGAGGAGTTGAATATATCAGAATAAAGTGTATTCACTGTTTTGCATAAATATTTGCCAATGTGAAAGTTGTGTTCAAAATGGACGCCGCGTTTGTTTACAGTCGTTCAAAAACAGCAACTCGTAGATGATTCAGAGCGTTGTTTGCAACTGTTTCAACGCAAAAAGAAGGAGTTTTGCGTAAATATATGATAATGGATGAAATATAGAACCACCACTTCACCCCGGAGTCAAAACGGAAGTCAGCTGAGTGGACAGTAGCAGGTGAAAATAGTCCAAAGAGACCAAAGACGCAAACATCAGCAGGTATGGTTTTGGCCTCCGTATTTTGGGATGCGCAAAGTATTTTAATCATAGATTACTTTGAGAAAGGCAGAAACACCAATAGAAAATATTATATAGCATTATTGGTGCGTTTGAAGGACGAAAACACCAAAAATGGCTACAAATGAAGAAGAAAAAGTGATCTTTTACCAAGACAACGCACCCTGTCATAAGTTGGTTGCAGCGATAGTAAAGTTACATGCATTGCATATCGAATTACTTCTGCATCCACCCTGTTCTTCAGATTGCACCACCCCAGCGACTACTGAATGTTTACAGACATCAAAAGATTGCTCCAGGGAAAGAGATTTGGCTCAAATAAAGAAGGGATATCGGAAACTGAGGCGTATTTTGAGGCCAAAGACAAAACGTTTACAATAAATAAATAAATAAATAAATAAGTAAAAAAGCCATCGAATTGTTAGAGAAATGTTGGAATCAGTGTATTCCCCTAGAAGGATACTATGTTGATGAATAAAGTCGAATTTTGCTTAAAAGTTGTTTTATTAGTTAGGCCCAGGATTTATTGAGTGATGGGTTATGTGGTCACTCAGTGAGGATCGAACTCTATACTCAGTTGTAATTGCCCTAGCGGGACCATCTTGCTAACCATTACACCACGTCAAAGTGCCCAACTTGTGCTGTATATCAAATTCACGAAGTTTAGCTTCATTTTACCGTTCTTGACAGGCTCCAAAGGAGAGTCTGTAATGTGATAGGTACTGATCTGGCTGCTCGACTGCAGCCACTTCCCCATCGTCGAAATGTGGCCTCCCTTTGTCTGTTCTATAAATACTTTCATGGCTTCTGCTCAGATGAACTTAAGTCACTGATGCCGACCCAACAGGTGTTTACTCGTGCAACCAGACTGGCAACTGGGTCCCACCCATTCACAGTCAGGTTAGCCAAATGCAGACGACAATTCTACTCCTTCAGCTTCTTCTCTCGCACTTCCCGCCTGTGGAACTCGTTCCCATATTCTTGCTTTCCTGACGGCTACAACCTCCAGAAATTTAAATGCAAAGTCAATACTTATTTACTAACCACTGGACTCTAGCTCTCTCCCCACCCCCGTATAACCTTCCCTTTCTCTCCACCTATGTATCTGTTATCTCACCTGCTTTCTCAGCTTTCTATTGTTCCTTTCTAACTAGTTTTTACTCCTCACTCTTTTCTAATTAATCTTTTTACATTTATGTAGCCCCCTGCACATCAGTGGCGTTTCCGCCTTGCTCGGGGTGAAATGATTAAAAAAAAAATATAGGTGTCCGTTTGTTCATATATATTCCTCTGTTTTATGTCTATCTGTTCTTAACCCCCTGGTTGTGGTCTTTGTGTAGCATTCTCGACTTGTTTACCGCTAAGCGAAAGATAAATTCACCCCAAAAGACCATTTTTTTTCTAAAACTGTTTTGTTTTTTTACTTCAGATCAGATTTTTAGAAGAACTAAATCTCTTTAATATTTAATAAGGAAAAATTAGTAATGAATTTTGAAAATGAAAGAATAATGAAAAACTGTCTCCTGAGATAAACATTTATCTTTAACATATAATATTTCATATTTAAATCTGCTTGTGTGAAACCCGCTTAAGATGGGATTTCGCAAAAAAAAAAAAAAAGATTTTTAATGTTTGTCATTTTTGGTATAGCGTTCTCAGAGAGGATTAGTGGCACTGTATTTAAACTGATTCATGAATAACATATTCCTTTTTTTTTTAAAAGAGGCTGATAATGTCTTCTTAAAGATTTTTTTATCGTATCACCCCGAGCAAGGCAGTAATGCCACATAATGCAGGGGGCTACATAAGTGTAAAAAGATTAATTAGAAGAGAGTGAAAAGGAAGACAAACCAGTTAGAAAGGAGCAAGAGAAGGATGGGAATACAGGTGTGATGACAGTTGCAAAGGTGGAGAGAAAGGAAAGGATATATGGGGTGGTGAAAGAACTAGAGCCAAATGGTTAATAGATGAGTATTGACATTGCATTTAAATTCCTGGAGGTTGTAGCCGTCAGGAAAGCAAGAATATGGAAGTGAGTTCCACAGGCGGAAAGTGTGAGAGAAGAAGCTGCAAGAGTAGAATTGTCGTCTGCATTTGGTTAATCTAAATGTGAATGGGTGGGACCCAGTTGACAATCTGGTTGCACGAGTAAACACCTGTTGCAGAGGCACCAGTGACTTGAGTTCGTAGAAGCAGAAATCATGAAAGTATTTATAGAACAGACAAAGGGAGGCCACATAAATTAATAAAATGGGGTTTTAGAAGTTGATGCTGAGAATATCATGGGCCGAATGACGAAGCTCCAGAGACAATGTCAATACAAAGAACAATTTGGGAGGTTTTGAATGAGGAAAAAAACTTTGGAAATCTTTGAAGCTCACAGAACAGATTGAAGTTAGGGCGGCCAGAGAAAAGCAAAATCCAATCCACCGGGTGAAGTTGAGTGAATGGATGACGGAGCAAGTTTTGGGAGAGATGGCGAAAAGGCAAAATTTATTTATTTATTAAAAGCTAGAATGGAGGGGAAATAGTAGAGAGCCTTGTTCATCCACGTTATGGAAGGACATGGAACAAAGAAGAAGAAAAATTATGGGAAATAAGCTGATACCATTTTAAGACTGATATTTCGAAACCAGTCGCCGGGAATAGTGTCTTTAAGCAAAATCTACCATGTGGTGCATTGGATATAGGCTCGGAACGAGAAATCGGGAAGCCGATTTCTAAATCCAGCTGAATTCATTGCATTCACTTACGCGCAAATACTCTTGGGAAAGGTATTAATCCGTCTCTTCCTTCCAGTTATGGGTTAAATAACAGGACAGAATGGGTTCTATAGCCTTGGTCGGCACCATTCTACCGCAGAAAGCAATGGCAACCTACTGCGGGATAATATTCTGCCCAGTCTGTCATGTCTCTTTCGAGACATAATCGCACCCAAGCATGTATCACGTATGGCACTCAACTGACTGACTGACCATTCGTTCGGGTATTGAATCTCTGTTGCTCTATGACCGTGTGTTCCTTTTATTAATCTCGGAGTTATCGTAAAAGACTGCTGATTTATTAGAGGGGGAATGATCCATCATTCAACCACTACCGTGGTTGACTATATTCTAAAGTCTTATATTGAGTGAATCTAGGCAGCTTTCAAGCTTCACCACTAATTCAGTTCTCAACCAAATTTCAAACTTTACAGAGTTATATAGGATATCTCCTCATCTACATTTTGAAAAAGACAATTATTTCAGTATAAAAAGAGTTACGTTAAAATATGTAAAATCCGAAAATGGTGACTAACTCCATAAACACATAAGTTAATGACTAACATTTCTCATAATAAATCTTATTTTTTATAACATTTTTTCGGTTTAATATTTTTGCATGGGGTTTTCAACCTTTAAATTTTGATATTTTTTATCATTTTTGTCAATCAAACTTTACTTATCACTTATTATTTTATCAGAATTAATTATCAAAATTAATTAAAATAAATAAATCTTTTATTTTTTTTTAATCAATTGCATATAAACTTTTTTCTTTTTAATATTTTTGAATGCGGTTTTCAGTATTAGATTCATATTAAATTAATCGCAATGCCTGGAAAAGTCATAGTTAACACTGAAAAATGAGCGCATGAAAAGTAATATTCTTAAGATGATATTAAACCTGGAAAAGAACAGGACAAGTTATTAAACCTGAAAAAGTAAAGGACACAATTTTCTAGTGAAGTGGAAATTAAGATATTTCTTTCTTGAAATATTGCATTAAAATGTTATTTTTATCTGGAATATTTTAAGTAAGAAATTTTTATTTTTTATTTCACTAGAATATCTTGTCCTTTACTTTTCCAGGTTTAATATCTTGTCCTGTTCTTTTCCAGGTTTAATAAGTTGTCCTGTCCTTTTCCAGGTTTAATGAATTGTCCTGTCCTTTTGCAGATTTAATATACTCTTAAGAATATTACTTTTCATTCGCGCATTTCTCCATGTAATTATGACATGTCTATCATTTGTATTTAGATATATTGTATTTATTTTCAAGATTTCTAGTTATATTGTTTATGTATGTTTATGTTTTTATGTTTATTGCGTATGTTCCCTATTGTAATCCTATATCAGAATCCATTTGCAAATTTATAAATCTACCATTCGTCCTTTGCATTGAATATTTTTGCCATATCTATTTAGGTGCTCCTGCTATTCATCTAGAGGTTCTTGACAAAATCCAAAGAAGGATCTGCAATCTAATGGGTCCTGACTTGGCATCTTGACCAGTCATTTTCTCACAGACGTGACGTGGCTTCCTTCAGTCTTTTCTACAAATATTTTCATAGTAAGCTTTTTCCCTCAAGCACTGCCTACATGAATTTAAGCGTGTGCAGGATTGGCATCTAGGCCCCACCCATTTACCGTTGAAATAGTTAAATGCAAACGCCTCTTCTACTCTCTCAGTTTCTTTTCTCGCACTTGCCGCCTGTAAAACTCCTTTCCGTTTACTTACTTCACTGATAACTGCAATTTCAAAAAATTAAAATGCAACCTCAACTGCTATCTTCCATTTTTTTTTCAATCGAATTCATCTTTGATCCTTTTTTCAATACTTCCTCTGAGATACTTCCTCTGGGCTGTGTTTTCTCTCACTGTAACTCCATAGGAATTCGTGCTGTCCCCAACTTACTTGAAGTGAAATGATTAAAAAAAGAAAAAATCAAGTATAAACCGAAAATTCCAAGATAATTATATCCAAGCGGGTTCGCCCGTGTTTTTTAAAATCACTATTACAATGGAATGCATATATTACCGCAGTTACATAGGATTGTTTTTAAAATTTACCACTGAAGATGATCTTGGAAAATATCGAAACCTCTTGAGTTAAAAAAAAAGCCCCTACAGAGTCAATAGTCTTACCATATCTGGGCGGCTACTCCTGCTATTTATCCCGAGGTCCTTGACAAAATCTAAAAAAAGGTCTGCAATTTAATCGGTCCTGACTTGACATCTCGATTTCAGTCACTTTCTCACAGACGTGACGTGGCTTCCCTCTGTCATTTCTACAAATATTTTCATAGTATCTGCTCTGACGAGATATTTTCCCTGGTGCCCTGAACACGTGAATTTAACCATGCCACTAGATTGGCATTTAGGTCCCATTCTTTTACCGTCTAAAATAGTCAAATGCGACCGCCACTTCAACTCTATCAGCTTCTTCCCTTGCACGTCCCGCCTGTGGAACTCCCTTCCATATATTTTCTTCCCTGATAGCTAAAATCGCCAAATGTTTAAGTACAACGTAAATTACAATTTTCTACATGCTTGATTCCAACAGTTCACTTATCCTTTCTTCGACATACCCGGTAACTTGTCCCCTGTTTGTTTTTCCTTTTCTCTCAATGTAATCCTCTCCTGCACACCAGTGGCGATTCTGCCTTGCTTGTTGTGAAACGATTATAAAAAAACAAAAAACTACAATTATTCCTGTTATAAATTCACAATATTCTAAATGTGAACAGATTTGTATCAAAACGTAAAAAAGCAATGTTTAAAGAAGTTCCTTTAATAAAAGGCACTCTTCAACCGTGCATGCTCGTTACAGCAGTGGTTCCCAACATTTTTTGTTCCGTTCCCCCTTTTCCAGTCACTTATTCTCTTGTGGACCCCTTGTGGAACACTACAACTGAGTAAGTTAAATCAGAAAAACTGAAAGATTTTTCCATAAAAAAATATATTCATATAAAATGACCTGCATTATTTGCTGATTAAGCTTTAAACTTACTTATATAAAATCAAAAAAAAAAAATTTCATTCAGCCCTCCTTTATTTAAGTAAAACACCCAATAAAAATGTTATGTCAATATATAGTTGTAGGTATTGTACACAAAAACTATCTTTATAAAACTGGCTTTATTTTTTAGCTTACAAGCGAATGTATGAATAAAAAAAAATCATAAAATCATAATTATCTTGGAATTTTCAGTTTATACTTGATTTTTTTCTTTTTTAATCATTTCACTTCAAGTAAGTTGGGAACAGCACGAATTCCTATGGAGTTACAGTGAGAGAAAAAACCGCTCAGAGGAAGTATTGTAAAAAGGATCAAAGATGAATTCGATTAAAAAAAAAATAGAAGATAGCAGTTGAGGTTGCATTTAAATGTTTTGAAATTGCAGTTATCAGGGAAGTACGTAAATGAAAACCTGTATAAATGAAACACATGTATAAAAAAAAAAAAAAAAAAACCCAACCCACCCCCACAAAAAAACCCTCCTAAAACAGAAGTGAATAAATTTTTTTTATTTATTGAAAAAAAAAGTATTTTACTCTATATTTCTCAATGGGATTTTGTGGTTGTTTTTGAGCAAGCAGCTCATGAATGCTTGGTTCAATAGCGGCCATTGCACACCTCAAGTCATCTTCTACAGACAGCTTGTTCCTTGATTTTGTTTTTATTTCGAGTAATGCAAAAAACCCCACCTTCACACAGGTAGGTTGAAGCGAGAGGCAAAATAACTCGAACTGCAAGATCACTTACTTTTGGATATAATTCAGTCACTGAACGCCAGAAACTAGACAATGATTTTTTTGACTGGAAACTATTCTTGGCTGTTGAATCCTTGATAAGCTCAATGTCATCAACCTAAGATAAGAAGGGATTTTTTGCCAATCATGCATGCTGAGGGCTTAAGTCAGAAAAATAACAATAAAATTCACCATGTAGTAAAGACAAGTGATCCATGATTTCCTTGGGCAAGGTGTTTGAAAGCTATCAGCAAGAAGTTTAATCAAAAACGGAAACATCATGACTTTCCCTACATGCATTCTCTTTTTATACAGCTCCGATTTAGCCAGAAATTCATTTATTGTGTCACAGTGGCTGAGAAAATTTGAATCCTTTCCTTGGAGTCTCAAATTCAGCAGGCTGAAGATTTCAAAAATGTCCACAAGATAAGCAAGGCGAAACTCTAATATATTTTAATATCCCCAACAGGTCATATTTTTTCTGCACATCAAGAAACATTTCAACTTTTTGGCAAAGATGAGTCAGTCAGTCAGTCAAGTGCCATACGTGAAACACGCTTGGGCGATCATGTCTCGAAAGAGACATGACTAACTGGGCAGATGATTATCCCGCAGTAGGTTGACATTGCTTTCTGCGGTAGACTGGTTACCGACCAAGGCTATAGAACCCAATCTGTCCTGCTATTTAACCCATAACTGGAAGGAAGAGACGGATTAATACCTTTCCCAAGGGTATTTGCGCGTAAGTGAAGGCAATGAATTCAGCTGGAATTCGAACTCGGCTCCCCGATTTCTGGTTCCGAACCGATATCCACTGCACCACAATGCACATCCGGTAAAGATGAGTATTGAATATATAAATAAAGCCTGCAATTAAAGCATGAGTATTACTTCATTTGACACAACTGTATAAGATATTTCATTAATCATATTGATAACGTTGAGATTTAAGGACCTAATCAGGTGGATGATGGATCGAGGGTTGCATGGTGTAACAGGAAAAGGCGTGCTAAGACCCACCAGCTATGGGGGGACGTGGAAAGCCATGATCGCCTAAGTCCTGAAGAGACAGGGCACATGGAAGAAGATATATGCCAACTGTTTATAAGAAATTATAATGTGGATATAAAGTGGGGGATCAAATCTATATTTTAATCAATGTATAAAATGATCCCTCATTTTTTGGTCATACTAGTTTCTGTATATTTATATTCTAGATTTGTGGGCTTGAGCTAGTGGATGACAGAACGATGGTTGTATGGTGTTACAGGAGAAGGCGTGTTAAGAACCGCCAGGGATAGGAAGACGTGGAAAGACATGATCGCCTACGTCCTGAAGGGACAGGGCACACGGAAGAAGAAGAATGAGAAGAAGTCAGCTTGAAACTATGGATAAAATTATAGGGTGTGCGCCGCACATCTAGCACATTATGAATATACGCCGGTACGAATTAGTATCTTTTGGACCCCTTGAAATTCTTTCATGGACCCCTAGGGGTCCATGGACCCCTGGTTGATAACCAAGGCGTTAAAGTATTTGTGACAGATACAATCAAAGTCAAATCGGACTTATCGAAAATTTCTTCTGCAAAGGAAAACCGCAATTTTGAATCCTCCCAAGGAGCGTATATTTTTTTAAAAATAAGATCTTTCTAATATTCTGGCCGGTAGACAAAAATAAATAAACATACTGATTAATAACTGAACGACACGTCTACTCAAATATGATTATACCCGAAGATAATTCTTAAAGTGATAAAAACTTAATTCAATGTTTGATAGCTACACGCTACTGTGAAATATTAATTAATGTTTTGAGGCGAATTTTTTGAGTCCTTGATGGTAATTACGAATTAGTTGCCCTAAAGGTTGACTACTGAATACTTTCTGTTTTTCAATGTTGCGTCTAGGGCTTAGACGTTAGCGACTTCGACTGACACCAAATCGGTCGAGTTTCGACCCTGGCCAGAAAGAAGTGGATGTCTATCCACACTGATGAATTGTGATACAAGGAAACAGCGTCCTTGTATATGGATGACGAATATATTTTTAGGATATGTGTTGTGGTGCAACGGATATCGACTCGGAACGACAAATCGGGGAGCCTAGTTCGAATTCCAGTTAAATTCATTGCCATCAATTACGTTCAAATACCATTGGGAAACATACTAATCCGTCTCTTCTCTCCAGTTATGGGTTAAATAATAGGACAGTGAATTCTATAGCCTTGATTGGCAACCTAAATAACAAGAGGGATTGGGTTTTATAGCCTTGGCTGGCAACCATTCTACCGCAGAAAACAATGGCAACCTACTGCGAAATAATCTTCTGCCTAGTCAGCCATGTCTCTTTCGAGACCTGATCGTCTAAGCGTGTCACACGTATGGCACTTAACTGACTGACTGAATATAATAGTTGGAAACATAATTGAAGCTGCTACAAGGCATAAAGTGGGGGATCGGTTTTCTATTGTTATGAAGTAATGAACTGATCCCCCATTAATTACTACTTAATAATATAATACATCTCTTCTCCTTTCAGCTATTGGTTAAATAGCAGGAGAGATTGGGTTTGTAGCATTGGTTAGCAACTAGTCTATCGTAGAAAGTAATGGTAACCTACTGCGGGATAATCTTTTGCCCAGTCAGTCAGGTCTCTTTCGAGACATGATCGCCCAAGCGTGTATCACGCATGGCACATAACTGACTGACTGAATATAATAGTTGGAAACATAATTAAAGCTGCTGCTGGGCATAAAGTGAGGGATCGGTTTTCTATTTTTATGAAGTAATAAACTGACCCCCCCCTTATTAACTACTTCATAATATAATACATCTCTTCTCTTTCCAGCTATGGGTTAAATAGCAGGAGAGATTGGGTTCTGTAGCATTGGTTAGCAACCAGTCTATCGTAGAAAGTAATGGCAACCCACTACTCTTTCGAGAGTTTTGTAACATTGGTTAGCAAACAGTCTATCGTAGAGAGTGATGGCAAATTACTGCGGGATAATCTTCTGCCCAATCAGTTATGTCTCTTTCAAGACATGATCGTCTAAGCGTGTCTCACGTATGGCACTTAACTGACTGACTGAATATACTCGGATTATGTTCAACCCCCTTTTGAACTATCTATTCAAATCACATTTATCTATCCTTTTTCAAGTTTCTCTTAAAGAAATTCACTGTGGATCGCCAATTCTATGAAGGCTATTGGTGCTGCAAACATACTTTCTCTCGAGAATATTCATTTGAATGAACCAGATAGCAAACTTTAACATTTTAGAAAAAAATCCTTGCGTCCGAAAACCTAAATAAGTTTCTTAACGGAGCCATTATCATCTGTAGAGCATATCTCTTTTATGTTACCTATGTCAAACTCGTTAATTGAACAGGAAGTAGTTAAAAACGGTTGCAATGTCATCTCACCATTATGAGGTATTGCGGGAAGATTGTAAGAGTCTCTCTGAGGGTACATAAACATCTTAGCTTGCATATTTTCTTCAATACATTACCTTTCGTTATTTAAAATACGATCTATTTTGTATTGAATGCTGGAAAATGTATACATTCATGGAGCATTATTTTTATATTTGTATGAAAGAGAGTGCATACTTTTAAAATTTCGAATAAATATAATAATCGCACAAATATGAAATGAATATTTTACTAGTATCCAAACATTATTTTTCTTCCAATACTACATGTAATAATTATAGAAAGTGTAAAAATAGGTGAAAACATGACTTGCAAACATCATCATTAATGAATTGATTTATGTGTCAGTCAGTTAAGTGCCATACGTGATACACGCTTGGGCGATCATGTCTCGAAAGAGACATGACTGACTGGGCAGATGAATATCCCGCAGTAGGTTGACATTGCTTTCTGCGGTAGACTGGTTGCCGACCGAGGCTATAGAACCCAATCTGTCCTGCTATTTAACCCATAACTGGAAGGAAGAGACGGATTAATACCTTTCCCAATGGTATTTGCGCGTAAGTGAATACAATGGATTCAACTGGAATTCGAATTCGGCTCCTCGGCTTCTCGTTCTGAGCCGATATCCATTGTATCACAACGCACATCCTATTTATGTGTACATAATTAAAAAAAGATTTGAAATTGGCATATTCTCGTTTCACTAAAACAGCCGTTAACTACGACTTTCTTTCACTGAAACTACGTAACGTCTCTGATATATGCGTGCAAATGGAATAGACCATTATTTCTGAGGCATGACAATGCGTAAAGGTGTACGAAACCTTACGCTGCATATATTTACATATTGGTGTGGGTGTTTGATACTAGGTGTGCCGTTATTTTAAAAGAATGGGAAAAAGTCTTAAAAAATGCAGCATAAAATAATTCTTAGAGTGATCAGCACAGAAAACGGACAGTGTAAGTAAGACGCATAGAAAAAGTGATGGATGACTGCGGCTAGTGTAATATGGTGTGAGTAGATAACAGTAAATACATCACCAAAGAACAGTGATTGAAGAGTTTCATTTCGGTAAGAAAACCGGCTTTAAATAAAAGGTATTTAAAGGAAACATTAGTATGAAATATTCGTTGCAGATGCATGCAAGAAAAACGGAGACGAGACTGCATTCTAATAAATAAGGATTTCACGGAAGGTAGAGGGCAAAGCGAAATTACCCTCCTTGCACACCGAATACGTTTCATGGATAACCGCCTGTACCCTAGGTTTGTATAAAAAGCGGACGATTCAAGAAAAATTGTATGAAATACACATTGCAAATGCTTGAAAGGAAACCAAAACGAGACTGCATTCTAATAAATAAGGATTTCACGGAAGGCAGAGGGCAAAGCGAAATGACCCTCATGGCACACCGAATACGTTTCATGGACAACCGTCTGATACCCTAGGTTTGTATAAAAAGAGGACGATTCAAGAAAAATTGTTGTATGAAATACACATTGCAAATGCTTGAAAGGAAACCAAAACGAGACTGCATTCTAATAAATATGTATTTCACGGAAGGCAGAGGGCAAAGCGAAATGACCCTCATTGCACACCGAATACGTTTCATGGATAACCGTCTGACACCCTAGGTTTGTATAAAAAGAGGACGATTCAAGAAAAATTGTTGTATGTAATACACATTGCAAATGCTTGAAAGGAAACAAAATCGAGACTGCATTCTAATAAATAAGTATTTGACAGAATGCAGAGGACAAAGCGAAATGACCCTCATTGCACACAGAAAACGTTTCATGTCTAATCGTCTGATGCCCTTGGTTTGGATAAAAATAAGACGCTTCTAGAAAAATTGTTTTATATAATATTAGTTGGGATGCTTGTAAAGAAAACGAAGACGAGACTGTATTCTAATAAGTAAAGGTTTGACAAAAAGCATTGGGCAAATCGAAATGTCTATCGTTGCACACCGAAAACGTTTTATTGGTAACCATCTGATGCCCTAGTTTTGCATAAAAATTGGTCGCTTAAAAAAAAATTGTTTTATGAAATATTCGTTACAGATACTTGTAAGGAAACGAAGACGAGCCTGCATTGCAATAAGTAAGGATTTGACAGAAAGCATTGGGTAAATCAAAATGACCCTCGTTGCACACCGAAAATATTTCCTGGGTAACCAACTGATGCCCTACGTTTGCATAATGTTGTGGAGGAGTTTTCGCACTGAAGGTTATAATTGGACTATGGCGGACGCTAATCGACTCATCGCACCCAAAATGTTAGGAACATTTCATCTTCCACTGGAAGCTGACTCCTTAGTATTCGGCTAACTGCCGACTAATATCAACTGCCTAGTATATCTGCTGAACTCCAGTAGAACTCTAAAGAACATTAATTATTTTTGTATTTTACTACAAAAAATGTGGCACATGGCAGAATACGGGGATGGGGAAGGTTGGTCTTCATCTAGTCCTAACGTTAAACTTAGCTAGTCACAATCACTGACCCAGAGAACTGATATATCTTGTCACCTACGCAAGGGAAGGGAGGGGGAGTTAAACTAAAAAGAAAAATGGGGACAGAAATAAAAGGGGCCAATGAGCAACTAAATCCTAGCTAAGAATAAATTATAAACGACAACTCAAGACAAAAATCAAGCCTAATCTAGTCTACATGAGGGCAGGGGTGTTTAGGTTCAAAGTGGTCGGAACAAAATCCTCATGCCTAACCGGCATCAATATGCCACTCCAAATCAGCTCCTCTCAGTCGACACAATCGCGCAAGATGTACCCATCTTTTGCCAAACTCTGATGGAGAGAGCCGCCGCCTTTCCGTCCTAATCTTGACTTTAAGCTGATGCTTAAAGAACAAGATTAGTTGGGAAGAGGTGAACTTCTCGTCCCCATAGAGCTCCTTCTGACGCGTCCTCCATATCACGACTCTCATAACTCCTAGCATGCAAAAGAACACATAGTGCTCAGCCTTCGTCAGTGGCGGCAACACATTGCTACAGACAGAACTGGCCTCGAGGACAAAGAACTTTCCGCGCAGTATGCGAACCATGATGCCTTCAACAAACTTGCACAGCGGTACTACGACTCTGCACTGAAAGAAGGCGTGGTCCACGGACTCCACCTCCCCTGTGCATCGCACGCAGTTTGGAGACTTCTCCAAGCCCGCTGAACAAAGCCTCTTGCTGACCCAGAGGGCCCTACGTATCACCAGCCAGGTGAGTGATGCCTCATCATTAGTGAGACATTTCAACCCGGGCGCCCACGGCCATAATGAGCGAGTCTCCCGTCTCGTAAGACCGAGCTCGCCTATCAAATCATCCTGAACGGCTTCCCGAACTAAAATTTGATATAATGCCTTACGCGACAACGCCTGGACGTCGGAGAGACCATCCGTCGCCCGTTGGAGTCGTTTAAGAGCTAACCGACATTCACGATAGAAGGCGCACTCGCCACGTGGTAAACGGCTGGCCTCATATTCAGACGAGTGCACACTTCTAAGGGATGGGAAATTCTTATGGGCATCTTCCTTCCAGAAGTTGCCTTCCTCATCCGATTGCTGACACATTCGGTCTAGGAACGCAATGCGAATCGTATGTTGACGAATCTCAACGCTAGGCATGCCTAGACCGCCTTCAGAAGGGTGCAGGTAACAGATCTCGCGAGACACCTTAGAGGACTTGCCGTCCCACAAAAAGGAGAACAACATCCTAACTAAATCCATTAGCATGGCGCACGGGAGTGGCAGCACAGAAAGATGGTAAAGGAGAATGGTGTAGATGTGCGAGGCACATACTTCCGCCCTCCCCTTTAAGGAAAGATTCCTCCGAGACCACAATGAAATTGCGGCCTCGGCCTTCTCCTGCACCGCCGACCAATTCATTTCCAACTGGAGATCAGGACCGAAAAAGATGCCGAGTATCTTAATCGGCCCGTCCGTCCAGAGGAAAGGTCCAGGAAGAGAAACTCCCTTCCACGCACCCAACCGCAAGCCAACAGACTTATCACGGTTGATCTTGGCCCCTGTCACCGTTTCGTACCCTCTGATTTCTTTGCCGACTTCGTCAATCTCGGCCTTACTCGACACCAGAACCGAAACGTCATCAGCATAGGCGGAATACCTGGCCGAGGTGGTAGCACCAGGTAGTGAAATTCCCCGCACGACCGGATTCGTCTTCAACTTACGAAGGAACGGTTCCAACGCAAGCACGTAGAGTAAAGGCGATAACGGACAACCCTGACGAATGGAGCGAGACAATACGAAAGGCTTCGATCTTACCCCATTCACTTCCACCAGCGCACCGGGAGTTGCATACAAGAGGCGAATCCTCTTTAACTCTGCGTTTAACATAGTTAAGGGCCGAAAATTACCTATGCCATCCCCACCGTTCTTATCCTTGCGTAGTAACTTGATCACACCCCTGGTGAAGTGTTGAGGTATAGACCCCTGCTTCATCCAGTTGTTGAAAATCAGTTCCAGCAGAGAGACAAGCACGGGCGACTGCCTCAAGTACAGTTCGTAGGGAAGACCATCTAATCCCGGAGACTTGTCCCGGCCAACTAGCTTCAGCGCTTCCCAGATTTCATCCTCTGTTATGGGCCCCTCGCACCCAGCCGCTTCAGCCGCCTCAAGGCGGGGAAAGTCAGCCAAATAGGTGGCGAACTGAGCAGAGCTCAGACCGGGCTCCCTGGTGAAAACTTCCTGAAAGTAATCACGAAAAGCCTCACATATGCCCGCGTTTGTAGTCACGGTCCGATTATCCGGCAATTTGATGCACGCGATATGTTGTTGGGAAGCTTTCCTGACTTCCTCCAGTTCAGCGGCCATATTCGTCGCCTCGCAAGACATTCTTTTTAACCTAGCCCTAACTACCTGAGCTTGGTCCTTCCTGATACGCAGAGAGGCCAGCTCGGCCTTAGCTACGTCCCCACTAACACGGGATTTAACAGCCCGATCAACTTTTTCTTCTACTGTCTTTTGCTCTGCTAAACTAGCTAGATTGAGCCGACGACTATAGTCAGCAGCCAAAGACCTACTTTTCGATTTAAGTTTATCCCACCACCTGTTCCCAATGACAGCCCCCGTCAATTCCCGCTGAATCATTAGTTTCAGCTGGTGCTGGAAATCTTTGTCATCAAACAATGATGCGTTCAATTTCCAGTAACCAGCCAACCTAGGCTTAGGCTTATCTAAGTTTACCCGGACCCGGACGAGCCTATGATCCGAATAAACTATCGAATGAAAACTTGGACATTCTAAGAGCCCTACTTCGACTCTTTTAACTAAAACTCGGTCGAGGTAACTGGAACGTGCCACGGAAACCGAGCTGCCACTATTTGTCCAAGTCCACACTATTTCCCGCGGATGCTCGTTACGATACTTATCGACAAAATCGAAGTTGTCGATAAAGTCCCGAAACGGCCTCACGTCAGGATTGTTAGTACCCGTATTTGAACCTATACGATCTAATTCGGGGTCAAGGACGGCGTTCCAATCCCCCACTAACACTACCGAACGAGATGTCGTCAAAAACGGCTCGATCTGCCGAAACAAAGCAGGCCGCTTAGCATGGACATTGGGCGCATAAACCCCAATGAAACGTAAGGACCTACCTTTTATGGTAACATCCAGGACGCAAAGTCTGCCTGCCGGATCTGCGAAAACAAGGGCACACGTCGCATCCAAAGACTTGCTTACCAGCCAGGAAACACCTCTCGAACGTCCATCAAAACATGCTGAAAAAAGATGGAAATCTTTAGACAGAATCCTCTCATGATCGTGAGCAAAAAACCGGGTCTCCTGCAAACAGCATACATTCACCCCGAGACTCTGAAGATCACGAACGAGTCTCGCTCTGCGAGACTCTGATCTCAGGCCCCGGCCATTCAAACTAGCTAACCAGAGTGCCATGATTGAACCGATTAGGGTTGCGCCTCCACATTGAACATAGCCGGGGCGAGAACACCGACGGCCTGTACCATTGGTCCTGTGCCCATTTCACTCTTAATGGTTCCGTCATGGGACAGGCCGCCAACGTCCAAGGGAAATGTTAGTTTCATAGCTCTGTACAGGGAGGGCTGAACAAAAAAGGGGAGCCTCCCAGCACAGAACTGTCTTAAATTTGCCACCTCCTCATCTTTGCAGTAAGACATAGGTGGGTCCAAGGCCAAGGCGCTATTTGCCTCCTCCATCATTTGGAACACATTTGAAGTTCCAGGGCCAGCTCTAACAACAGTAAGAACTCTTTGGGCCCTGGGGAAATTTTGGGGGTTTTCAATGTCTTTTCCGTGTAACTTACGAAAGTTCATGAGGGCTTTTAGTTCTTTGTGCCTTTTGGCCAGCTCTAATGATTTCTCAGCCTGCTCATCTGTTACTTTACAGACGTCTTTCCCTTTGCTGTATCTTGTGCGTTGTTTCCTTTTCTTTTCGGACTTCTTTTCTGTGTCAGGAGACGACGAGGGACTTCTATGACGTTTCTCCTTCTTTTTGGGAGAAGATTTAGGTGTTTGGCAAGGGGAGGGAGTGGGTGTGGACATAGGAGTGTTAAATGTAGGAACCCTTTTTGAGGCACTCCTTAGGACAGTTAATTTAGATGGGGTGGGGTTTAGCGATCTCGTCATTGGTGGTGGGGCCATGATTTTTTTGGTGGATGGACTGGACGGGGCTGAGGATGAAGGACATTTAGAACCCCCGGGATAGGTTTTAACCTGCCTGTCTTTCTTCAGTTGATCTTTTAGTTTCCTTAGTTGCTCAATTTTTTGCCATGAAGGCTCACCTAGCTTTTGAATCTCAGAAGCTGTTTTAGCGTAAGACGCTGAGGCGTCACCCTCAGAGCTGATGGAGGGAAGGGGGCTGTAGGTGTCTTTCATCCTTGGTTCTTCAGGGGACTGAGGCCCCGCTGTTCGGACCTTCCCTCTGCCCCTAGCAACGACTTGCCACTCCCCTTCCTCCTTCTCCTGGGCCACATTTGCGGAAGGCGTTGGAGTCCGGGAGAGTGGGGGATTTGCCCCAACCCGAGGTTTGACCACACCGGTCCGAGCCGCTGCTAGGCCCATTACAGGCGTTGCGGATTTTACATTTTCGGCCAGAGGGGTATTTTGGTCGCCAGTGGCCGGAAGTCCAGACGCCTTCATCCCTGGGCAGGAAGAGGCGAGGTGACCAGTCTCGCCACACTTCCAGCATTTTGGTTTTCTACCGGTCACAATGACCGGCATCTTTCGGCCACAAAAGTCCAAACAGTTGGGGATGGAGTCGAAGGCTTCCTTATCGATCATTATATCAAAACTCCATCCCCCGTTCAGATTGTCAGAGGAGGCCGACAGAATTTGGCCATATCGGCAGAAATAGGCGGCCAAATGTTCTCCGACAATCTGAGGAGGGACCTCGTATACCGATACGCTGGTCCTTCGGCGTCCTTCGTACTCTGTTCTTAGAATTAGGTCTTTTGTGATGAGTTCTTTTCGCGCCATCTCCAGGCAGTCTTCTGCCGTGGGTAACAGTACGTCCCACATGAAGTATCTGGTGCCCTTAATTACACGTTGGGGTATGATCTCCAAGGACAGCAGTGATCGGATGACTGTGTCTTTTGTAGACCGACAAATTTTGCGTGTCCGCCTGTCGACTACAAAGACTGACACCATTTTATGTTTGAACCTTTGTAATTCATTGGGGTCTGCCAAAAGCCCGTCCTCTTTCAAAAGGTGTTCGTAACCTTTGGCCTTCTCCAAGAACTCCGCTAGGTTAATTATACAACTTGGCGGGGACTTCCAGCATGAGGGTAATTCCCCAGCCGTCTTCTGGTCAGATGCTTCTTGTACATTTTCATTTGTCTTTTTTGTAGCAGGGCTACTTTTCTCTTTTCGTTGGTCATTTTTGGGGTTATTATTTTTTTCTTTTTATCTGGTGGGTCTGCTTTGGAAGAAGACCCAAACAGGTCTCTTTTCACTGACCGACCACCGTCGGCCATCTTGGCGCTTTCTTGCTACACTAATATAGTTTTTTTTATTTTTAATTTTCCCGCTAAAAATAGTAATGGGAAGGGGAGGGGGTAAGGAATGGGGAACTGTTAAATACAAAATCAAATGCCGTAGTAAAGTACAAAAATTAACAGCGGCAAATAACGCAAAAAATTCGGTAATGAGCGGGGGGGGGGGGGCACAAATATATAAGTCCAAATATAGACTACAAAAATAAGACTTTTAGCCCGAGGGCTTTAAATAAAACGTCCGAAGACAAAACAGGAAAATACGAACTCACAAACAAGTACGAAATTACAAATCCAGGGAAAAAATTTAACGTGTCGCTCGAAAGCGAAAATAAAATTAAATAATTTTTCACACACAAGAAATTAAATAAAGTCCGCCAAAGGATTAATTTTTGCTTTGGCCGAAAAGAATGTGCTTAATTTAAATAAACAGAAATTCAAGTACGTCAAAAAGAATTACAGTCTTACGTTTATCGACGCACACAAAAAAAGGAAAGACAATTAACAGTTTTAGCAAAACGCACAAAATAAACAGTCAATCAAGAAACAAACAAGAATACAGTAAAAATAAAAACAAAAAGGGAAAAAGGACTGAAAAAAAAATAAGCGGTTAACAAAATAAATAAAGTCGACCTATGACCGAGAAAAGAAAATCAAACGAGAAAAATAAATAAAACTAAAACAGTCAACTGGTACTGTCTTTTTTCTTTCTTTAAACAAAATTTCACTTTCTTTTTTTTTTTTTTTGCCTTTTTTGGAATGTGATCAAAAAATATTAACAATTAAACAAAAAGGAAAAGGGGTCAAAAATAAAACGTAAGACTTTATGAAAGAAAAGAAATAATATGGCGGCCGAAGCCGACCAAATAAAAAATAAAAATAAAAAAAAACTGAAACGAAAAACGAAAATTAAAAACAACCAAATATCAAATAATATATAAAACAAAAGAAAAAATTCCAACTTATGTCAAAGATGAGGTTCCAATGTTTGTCTTGGCTGCAAAAAAATACAACACGGTCAAACGCGGTCAAAAAATAACAAGCAGCTAGTCACTAACACACGTCAGACAAAAGTGACTCGGTAGGACTATAGAACTCTAAAGAACTCACTATTTATTCTGTATGAAAATACAAAATTATGGCACAAGGCCTAAAAGGGGAGGGGGAGAGGTTGGTTCTCGCTTAACTATCCTATACCTAGCTAAACACTATCACGACCCATTCACTCGTTACAATTTGCACAGTCACCAAAAGAACCCATCCATCTACTCCCAATCCTTCGTACACCACAATGCCAGAAACTTACAAGGGACACCTAAAAAGTGGGGAAATTAACCCATGACAATAAAAATGTATTTATATACAATATAATATATACAATATAATGTAAAATATTTAATAAAAAATGAAATGATGGGAGGGGGATGAACCCAAAAATCAACTGAAAATACAACAAATTTTTAACTAAAATAATAATCAATGTTAGTAAGAACCGTCCATCCCAGAAAAAAAGAGTGGCCGCTGTATTCCGCCAAACGGCGAAATCAAGAAGCACACTCGCTAAGGGAGTGGAGAGGGGGGTAAAAAATTAGCAGAATGGGACAATAAAAGGCTGAACCAGCCGAAATAAACGGAGACCAAAACAAACTGGGGAGGTTGGGAATCTCGACATGGCTCATAACAAAAGAGAAAGCCGGGTACAGACTAGGAACACATTCATTCACTTTAACTAGGTACACAAAAGAGAACTAGCTTAACCAGGGGAGGGTTCCAGAGGAATCCACCCCGATGTAACCAGCAGATCTAAAAGAGAAAATCAAGATTAGCCCCGTTCAAGCGAACCAGGCTCGCCACATTTACCCACCTTTCGCTGAAGTCTGTCGAAGTCAAACGTTTCCAATCAGTTCTGATCTTTATTTTGAGCTGATGCTCAAAATAACAGATCAGATCCTGATGTGAAAGACGCCGACCTCGCAAGACTTCCTCCATTCGCGTCGTCCAAATCACCATTCGATCCGTGGCTGGCAGCGACAGAAACACCATACGCTTCATCCCAGAGAACGGGGGCGACACATTATCACAGGCGAATGCACGATCAATGAGCACAAGCTCTCGCGGCGCGATACGAGCAGTCAACTCGCCGACCCGGTCCCATAGAGAGCGAACCCGCGAACAATGGTAGAAGGCGTGCGAAGCCGTTTCTTCCAAGCCAAGGTTGCAGCGTTCACAATCTGGCAAATCCGCCAGGCCCCATATGAAGGCCTTGTCATTGAGAGGCAAGCGATTCCGAGCTAATCGCCAGGTGAGCGAAAACTCAGAGTTGTTGAGATAATCACTCCCTGGCGCCCAAGACCAGAATGAGCGAAACTCGTCCTCCGACAAGCGCAGCACATCACGTAATGAATCCTTTGCGACGCCCTCCACTAACCCACGATAGAAGACTCTCCTAGGCCGTGAAAGGTCACTGGACCGTGGAATGGCCCGCAGGGCCGCCAGACATTCGAGGAGAAAACTCGATCGCTCTCGAGGCTTACGGCACCGCCTCAAGATGGGGGGAGTGATAGTAAGTCTAGAGAACATGTCCCTCACTACCCCCCTAAGCAATGAGTCTTCGGAAATCGCTCGCCTGAGAAAAACCAACCTTGACGCAACCTTATGGCCCATCAGGTATGGCATTCCCAGGCCCCCATGACACGTTTGTCGACATAGTGTTTGCGTCCTCTCCATAAAATGGAGAATAGCAAACGCTCGATCGCCTTCCTATGCCGTTTACAAAGTGAAAGTACTGACAACTGGTAAAGGATAATGGGAAAGACGTATGTAGCACACGCCTCAGCCATACCCTTTAAGGCGCCTACCTTTGCCAGTACTTCAGACCAATTTTTCTCCAACTGTAGGTCGGGCCCGAACCACACTCCAAGAATGCAGACCGGGCCGTCCGTCCAGTCGAAGGGCCCCGGGAGGGTCAGACCCTTCCAGGCGCCTAACCGCAAGCCGGACGACTTGTTGCGGTTAATCTTGGCCTCTGTCACCTGTTCGTACCGTTCAAGCGCCTTCTGTACCACCTCGATGTCCCTGCGGGAGGACACGAAAGTAGTGACGTCATCGGCGTATGCGGAAACCCTGGCTCGGGCACCACCAGGGACAGCGATTCCACGTAGGGCCGGACTGCACGCCCTGTCCCTTAGCCGGCGAAGGAGGGGCTCCAACGCCAAAGCATAAAGTAGGGGCGACAGTGGACAACTCTGTCGGACCGACCTAGACAGCGCCCGACAACTTTCCGTTCACCTGTACCACAGCCGTCGGGGATTGATACAGGAGGCTAATCCAGCGGCGGAAGTTGGTTTCGAATCCAGCTGCCTGCAGGACAGCCGCCAGGTAACGATGGTCAACCCTATCAAATGCCTTGGACTGATCTAAATGGATCAGCGCGGCTTCGTCGTCGTCTTTTATCCCCTCTGTGATCGTGCATATCAGATACAGGTTGCTCTGAATTGTTCGGCCCTTCACAGCACAAGTCTGCTCAGGTCCCAACAGAGACTCAGCAACTAATTGCAAACAATTTTGCAAGATCTTGGCCAAAATCTTTAACTCTGTGTTTAGCAGAGTTATGGGCCGGTAACCCTCTAGCTCCCTCCCCACATCCTTGCCTTTTCTCAACAGCGTGATCACACCCCTGGTGAACCGGTTGGGGATGGACCCCTGGCGGAACCAGTTGTTGAACACGACAGTCAACATCGGGACAAAGATGTGCGACAGCCTCAAGTACAATTCATAGGGCAAACCATCGAGACCCGGCGATTTGCCACTGCTGACCTTCTTCAGCGCCGCGTAGACTTCGCCCTCCGTAATCTCTCCCTCGCAGCTAGCTGCATCAGCCGGCAAAAGCCGGGGGAATTCAGCCAAATAACTGCGAAACTCCTCATCACGGAGACCAGGCTCCTTGGTAAACAGGATCTCGAAATGCCGCCGAAACGCCTCGCACATGTCGTCAGTCGACCGCAGAGTGTGTCCCTCCGGGTTGCAAACCTCTCGAATGTACCGGTCGCCTCCGCGGCGAATTTCTTCCTTGCGCAGTTCTGCGCCCATGTTCACAGCTTCGGAAGACATCTTGCTTAACTTATGTCTAACTACCTGGCCCATGTAACGATCGCTATTCGACCGGTCCACGGCCTCCTTAGCTATGGCTATCTCTAGGGGATCCCCACCAGCCACCGCCCGGGAGTAATTAGCTCTAAGTGTCTTCACCTTGTCAGCCTTATTTAGTTTGAGCCGAATGCTGAACTGAGTGGTGAAAGACCTAATACTATCCTTAAGGTTCTCCCACCACTTATTCCCGATGACTCCCCCAGTTAACGCCCGCTGCACTAAGTTAATTAGCTGGCGCCGGAAGTCCCGCCTGTCCAGTAAGGACACGTTGAACTTCCAGTACCCAGCCATTCTAACCCTATTTTCTAAATTTACCCGGGCACAAACGAGTTTGTGGTCCGAGTAACCTAGCCAGTGGAACGTGGGACAATCTAAGAAATCTAGCTCGGCTTCACGAACTAACATTCTATTAAGGTAGCTAGCCACCTTGGTAGAAGGCCAACTATTAGTCCACGTCCACATTCTCCCGCCCTTGTGATCGGCCCGGTATCTATCGACTAGACCGAAGTCCTCGATGAGATCGACCAAGCTACGATCACGTGCCTTCCCTCTAGCTCCCCGCCCTCTATCCAACTTGGGGTCCAGGATGGCATTCCAGTCCCCCACTAAGACGAGTCGCTTGGAATCCACCAGGAAGGGCTCCAACCGCCGAAAAAACGAGACGCGCTCCTCCTGGTCGTTGGGCGCATAAACCGCAACCAGTCGAAACGCATTGCTTTTCACTGCAATATCGGCCACGATCAGCCGGCCCTCGGCACCGAGAACTCTAAAGAACTCTTATGAACTTTCTGTTAACTGTTATTAATATACAAGGGAGAGTCCATTATCTGTGGAATAGGTGTGTTTCCAGATAACACATAAAAAGAGGACGTTTCAAGAAAAATTGTTTAATATGACACTTTGGATTAAATGTTTCCTTATCCTAGACTGGTTGCTCAATAAAGCTATAAGATACACTCTGTCCTGATATTAAGCAATGATAGAAAGCAATGGGACTAGGGCTCTTTGATTCCTCAATCTTAGCAGCTGTGAGTTACACCACTGTCTCATCGCATTTTGGAGTTCTGTATTAGAGACCACTTGCAACACATCGAAAACTACTTGATGAATGTGTCACTGTGTGGAGAAATGAGATCCCTGTCTTAAGCCATGGACCAAATATTGATAGAACTATTCGATTCTCTATTCTAGGTCCTATAATTTTTCTTATCTACATCCCAGATGTAATAAGATTCCAAGTAGATATATACGCTGACGACACTACGGTTCACTCACGCATCGATCAAAAATCTGCCGAGGCTGACAAAGCAAACCTCGTTGCCGAGCTTATAAAGGAACCTCCAATCATTGGCGCGCTGGGGTAAGGAATGGCTCATGGGATTTAATGCTTCCAGAACGAATCTGCTATTTATTAACCATCACAGACAATCGCTCCTAATCCCCATTAAATTGGATCAGGCTAGCCTCCTTGAAAGCAAAAGACTGCGCCTCCCAGGGTTAACTCTCAAAACAAACCTCAGGTGGAATGAATCGATAGACTACATATCTAAATCCGCTGCTAAAAAAGTCGGTTCTCTCCTACACATATATAAATCTATCATCAGCCCATGCATTGACTACTGCTGCCATATCCACCTCCTGCTATCAACCTAGTTGTCCTTGACAAAATCCAACAGAGAATCTGTAATGTGATCGATCCCGACTTGGCAGCTCAGATATAGTCACTTCCTCACCGGCGCAATGTGGCTTCCTTGTGTCTCTTCTACAATTACAATCAATTCTACATTACAATCAATATATAAACTGATCCCTCATTTAGAAATCAGAGAGCAAATTCCAGTCAGTCAGGTTCCAGTATATTCACTTACATGGAAATACTCTCGGGAAAGGCATGAATCAACTTTTCCCCCAACTATGGGTTAATTAGTAGGAAACTATTATTAGTAATGAATAATGTGGTACCTAAAAACTGTAACGATTTGAGTATCCAATCTTCACTAAATTTTTATGGATTGTTAAATATAGTATTTCTGTTAATTTCTGCATTGTGTAATGTGGGTTATTTTCAATCAGTGTCTCGATTTGGTTGTCGTCTGTAGTGTAAATAGAATCCATAGCTAAATCCACTGCTAAGAAAGTCGGTTCTCTGTGTAGGACCAGGAAGTTTTTTTCCGCCTGAAACAATCCTGCACATATAAATCTACCATCCGCCCGTGCATTGAATACTGCTGCCATATCTGGTCGGGTGCTCCTGCTATCCACATACGTTTCCTTGACAGTGTGATTGATCTCGACTTGGCAGCTCAGATACAGTCACTTTCTCACCGGCGCAATGTATCTCTTCAAATATTTTTACGGCTTATGAATGAATCTATAGACTCCATATCTAAATCCGCTGCTAAAAAAGTCGGTTCTCTCCTACACATATATAAATCTATCATTTGCCCGTGTATTGAATATTGCTGCCATATCTGGTCGGTTGCTCCTGCTATCCATCTAGGGGTCCTTAAATCCAACGGAGAATCTGTAATGTGGTCAATCCCGACTTGGCAGTTCAGATACAGTCACTTTCTCACCGGCGCAATGTGGCTTCCCTGTGTCTCTTCTACAATTACAATCAATTCTAGATTACAATCAGTAGATAAACTGATCCCTCATTTTATGGCCACAGTCATCCTTCTCTCACCCACTTCCTGACACCACCTATAACCTGTCACTCTTTCTCATGACTTTCCTTCTATGTAACCCCTGAACAACACTGGCAGTAAAATGACTGGCTTGGGGCGATATGATCATAAAAAAAATCTCTACTATTATAATTTGGATATAACCTGTAACTCTTTCTCATAACTTTCTTTCTATTTAACCCCCTGTAAAACAGTGCAAGTAAAATGTCTTGCTTTGGGCGATATGATTAAAAAAATTAAACTGACGAACAAAATTCCTCAGAATATATTTACGTGACACTGTATTGTGTGAGCAGAACTAGTTTTACCCATGTTGATAGTAAAAGATGTGTTTTCATTGTATCCCGTAACACAAGGGAAATGTCATTCAGATTGCAGCAACTGATTGGATTAATAATATCTACCTGTTAGAAATCAACATTATAAAATACGTTTTCAAGAGCGAAATTTATTTTTCTGTTTTAAACACAGGTTGTTTCATAGGTGGTTATGTCAGGGGCCATCATTTTAGGGGATTAATCCGGGATCATCTCAGAAAGTATACAAATATTCAGAAGCTTTAGGGAAATACGATAATAAGGTGTTAAAACTAAACCAATGAGACCAAGCTGTCATCTATCAACGGTACAATGAAAACGAACACTGATAAGAAATTTGCAATAGTTTAAAAACGTGTAAGACATTCCACAGAAGTGTACATATTCTAGTAACACATACCCATACCTATCTATCACATTTCTTTTCTTTCTTTCTTTCTTTCTTTCTTTCTTTTTCTCATTTTGTTAATATCTATCTATCTATCTATCTATCTATCTATCTATCTATCTATCTATCTATCACATTTCTTTTCTTTCTTTCTTTCTTTCTTTTTCTCATTTTGTTATCTATCTATCTATCTATCTATCTATCTATCTATCTATCTATCTATCTATCTACCACAGTTCATTTCTTTCTTTCTTTCTATCTATCTAGCTATCTATCTCTCATTTTGTTAGTATCTATCTATCTATCTATTTATCTATCTATCTATCTATCTATCACAGTTCATTTCTTTCTTTCTTTCTTTCTTTCTTTCTTTCAAGCTATATCTCATTTTGTTAATTATCTATCTATCTATCTATCTATCTATCTATCTATCTATCTATCACAGTTCATTTCTTTCTTTCTTTCTTTCTTTTATCTATCTATCTATCTATCTATCTATCTATCTATCTATCTATCACAGTTCATTTCTTTCTTTCTATCTATCTATCTATCTATCTATCTATCTATCTATCTATCTATCTATCTCTCATTTTGTTAATTATCTATCTATCTATCTATCTATCTATCTATCTATCTATCTATCACAGTTCATTTCTTTCTTTCTTTCGTTCTTTCTATCTAGCTATCTATCTCTCATTTTGTTAATATCTATCTATCTATCTATCTATTTATCTATCTATCTATCTATCACAGTTCATTTCTTTCTTTCTTTCTTTCTTTCTTTCTTTCTATCTATCTCTCATTTTGTTAATTATCTATCTATCTATCTATCTATCTATTTATCACAGTTCATTTCTTTCTATCTATCTATCTATCTATCTATCTATCTATCTATCTATCTATCTATCTATCTATCTATCTATCTAATAATAAACACTAAGCGAATCTTTTTATATATAGTGAATTGTATAATGCTTGCATATTAATATATAATTTTAAAAATATGAAAATGTATATCATATATATATTTCTTTTTTTTCATAAGCGTTTCACCCCGAGCAAGGCATGTCACTGGCAGTACTGCGCAGGGGGCTACATAGAGTGGAGAAAGGATGATTAAATATAGGAAAATAACAGAGGGTGGGTGATAGGCGCGTAAGGATACCGAGAATGAGGGTTGGGTAGATGAGAGTGTTCTTGGAATAATTGGGAGTTATTATGATAGGAGGTGTCTATTGACCCTACATCTAAACACCTGGAGATTGTAGCTGTCGGAAAAGCATATTTGTGGAAGGGAGTTCCACAGGCGGGAAGCGCGAGAAAAGAAGCTTGTTGGAGTAGAATTTACGGTTACATCTTATCTGTTTAAATGTAAAAGGGTGGGACCTAGTTGCTAATCTAGTATCTCGTGTAAATTCGTGCTTATGAAGCACCAGTGATCTAAGTTCATCGGAGAAGAAGCCATGAAAGTACTTGTAGAAGAGGCACAGGGAAGACACATCACGCCGGTGAGAGAGTGGTTGCAGCCGGTCCGCCAAGTCAGTATCAACCCCGTTACAGATCCTCCTTTGTATTTTGTCAAGAAACCCAAGGAGAGCAGCTGGGGCACCCGATCAGATATATTCAATACACGGGCGGATGGTAGATTTGTATATATATTAAACTGTCATGTATTTATAATATATACAATGGGGAAAAGGTAAAATTATGCAGAACTACGTGCATATATATATATATATATATATATATGTGTGTGTGTGTGTGTGTGTGTGTGTGTGTGTGTGTGTGTGTGTGTGTGTGTGTGTGTGTGTGTGGCTGACATTGATAATATATTTTAGACAATATGCATACAAACAAGCACAGACAAGCACAGAAACGCACACACACATACATATATCAGACATATGTTAAAATATATATAAATAGCAATATATATATATATATATATATATATATATATAAATAAGAAATAATTATACTTAATATATATATATATATATATATATATATATACATACAGATATATGTGAGGATATAAATATATGTATTGGTTAATATTTAAACATATATATATATATATACTCTATCCAAATTCCAGGTATCTATACATTATCTAATAACACTTGCACATACCTACCTAAATAATTTTATATCTATCTATCTATCTATCTATCTATCTATCTATCTATCTATCTATCTATCATTAAATACTATGCGAAAATATTCATATAAAGTTAATTGTATAATTCTTGCATCTTAAAAATATAAAAAACTATATTAAGCGTATTTATAAATGTATTTATAATATATGCAATGGGAAAAGTTATAATTATTACGCAAAACCACGAGAATATATATATATATATATATATATATATATATATATATATTCATAATGGACATATTAATAATGTTATCTATATATAAGTATCTAATTTTGTATATATATTAGATTGGCCAAAATTATATATTTGTGTGTGTATGTGTGTGTGCATGTGTGTGTGTGTACAGAATTACCTTAGCTTGATACATATTTTAAATTAGTAGCATATACATACATTGTGCTCTACGCATTTATAAATATATGCACACACACGTAGACACACATGCACACATATATATTGAAAATAAATTATATATATATATATATATATATATATATATATATATATATATTCCTATGTTGCGTACCTGTATATATATATATATATATATATATATATATATATATATATACATTTTCATAATAACTAGTTTACGCTTGTTCGGATGTGAACACTTATATATATAAGAAAATAACCTCAGTTAATATATATATATATATATATATATATATATATACTTCTCAGTTATAGAGTAATTGAATATTTTTGGTATGTTTATACACACACATATACACACACATAAATATAAATGCATATAAATATTTATATATATTTAAAGTTCTATATCTTTGAAATATATAATTTAATGAAATTATATACAAGTATACAAACTTATATAACTTTACCTATATGTGTGTGTATGTGTGTATTTGTGTGTGCTTCTTTGTGTGTGTATGTGTGTGTGTGTGTGTGTCTGTGTGTGTGTGTGTGTGTGTCTGTGTGTGTGTGTTTGTGCATTTATCGCTGTGGTAAATAATAAAGTTGTTTTTGCTCATATGCACCTTTTTGTATATTTACAATGAACGTAAATTTCATTAATTCACTCTCTGAATTAAACCCAAGAAATATGGCGTGTTCAGTATGATTAATTTTTATTGATTAGTAAAATTTCTATGCAGCCTTCGATATGGATTTAGTTGCGTGCACAAAGCAACTTCCGGTTCCTTTCTTCATGACTACCATTTTGTCGGCAAGGGGCACGTCAACTGAACGAGACCGTTTCGTTTTCATTTTTTATTTATTATTGACGCTGTTCTCATGAAGAAATCTACGGGTTTAGATGCATTGACAAATAGATATTTAATAACGTGATAAAACGTCATGCAACGCACTCACATCTTGCATACGTAATAAATA